>JARHVA010000116.1:2692500-2695000 GCA_037957365.1 Torreya grandis | reverse complement strand
TAGGTTAATGATGCCAAATAAAATTCCACCTTCATATAATTTGCAATGTTAGTAAATAATTTCATATTCTTGAAATTAAGAGAATATTAATAAAACTACAAAGTTATTATAAAAAAGGCATTCTTGAGGTTAGAATGGGTAGTGAGTCTCTTGATTGATCATGATAAGAGGAAAATAAATTGGTCTTAGACATTATCTATCACCCCAGACATGTTGTAAGCACCAATTTGTATCCACAAAGCATAGAAGGCAAAGTTATCCAACTGTCACTTTAGCTTTGACAACATCTATTGTCAATATTTACAAACTCATGAACAATAGTGAAAACATGCATTCGAGTGGATTCATACATTGTGGTCATGGTAACATGTGTCATTTTCCTATCTAAATGTGTTAGAAGTGATGGACTTGCACCTAGAGGTCTTAAAAGTGAAAATGTCAGTTGGAGGATAAAAACTTGACTTTTCACTACAAACAAGTTATATTTGAAGACCCATTACTGCAATGTGTGCCAAAAATTAATTTTGAATGTTACATTGACATGATATGGTCTGAATTAAAGATATTAAACATGCACATGATGGTCCTTTTATTTTGTAATAAAGACAAATAGTTTCTATTTGATGTATGTCTAAAGTTAGGCCAATTTTTTGTAATTTTTTGTATTGAGAAGGGCATCCATGAGGCTAGAATGGTAGTGGGTATCTTGATCAAGCATGATTTTTAGAGGTAAAATCCACTAATATGGGGGTGAATCATTGGTGTCAATTAATCCAATTAAATTTCCAAAACCTTTCAAATACATAAGCATTCAAAACAATCATTCATGAAGCATTCAGATCATTCATAGCAGTGAATAATGAACATATTGCAAGATCACATACATGAAAAAAGATCTATGTGAGGAACCATATTTGGGAATAAAACCAACTCTCAAGCCTAAAAACACATGTACTACTATCCTATAAGATGATCACAAAAAAGAGATTGATCAAGTCCTTTTCATCAAAAACCTTGATTAAGTCCTTTTGACATAAAGCCTTTAGTGAAACAATAGTTCCATAAGGAGAGCCTACCCCTAAGATGACCAGGTACTTATTACCACATATTAAATTAATTATTTTTGACCCACAACTTTGATCAAGTCCTTCTAACCAAATTTATTTAGTGAAACCCTGTTTCATAAGGAGCAACTACCCCTAAAGAAGATCAAGTCCTTTAGACCCTCCTTGAAAAGGACACTTCCACCTTATAACTAATGTATTCAAAACCTGATGATAGACCTATAATTATGTAAAACCTAAAAAAACTCTCTCTCTAACTAATATAGGCCTCTCACATAGGCATGTCACAATCTTTCTCGTTCTTCACTCAAACAATCCTAATATGCACACTCAGATCTCTTCACACAACTTCAATCTATAAGAACACTATAATGTCATAAAAAACATGACCTAAAGATCATACATATAGTCCTTAATATTATTTTATAATCAACCAAATATTTGGGTATTCTCACTTTCCTCTCCTTTCCTTTGATCTCCAACTCTCACACATACAAGTCTCTCTCAAATCTCTCCCAAGTCTCTCGCTCACACATCTAAAAATTACCATCTTTGATTTCATTATTTATAGAGGATACTTGATAATAAACACCTTCAATAGAAATTTGGCATGAATTATCCATTAAGTAATATTTAACATGAATACATAACTCAAGACAATCTTCATAGGTTGGCCATAGCACCTATGGGTCACCCTTAAGCAGCTACACCTTTTAATAAGGCCCTTGTAGCCCTTATAGGTCTCATGAAGACATATTCACACATATATCACTTTAAAAAAAATAGTACCACTTTAAAATACATATTTACACTACTTATTTAACCTAATAAATCCTTAAATGATTACAATAACTCATGCTCACCTTTGCATATTCTCAAACAACTCAATTACTGACCTGGTGCGTATGAACACTATGAACAAACACACAGTCAACTTCTTAATTTTTTTTCATATAAAATAACAATTGATCAATCCTTCATAATTAACATATATAATCTTCATGGATTATAAAATAATACACAATCACCAATTCATCAATATATATCTAAATAATATCAAAACAAGCTCAATTACCCTTCTTAGGTTTACTTGCAGAATAAGCACGAACACACAATCAAATTTAGAGATTAATATATTTATTTGTAAACACTTCTAAATATTCAAAATAATATTTTAAGATGTTACTTCGATTCCTCTACCACTTTTCTTTTTAATTCATGATCAAACTCATACTCTATCAAAATATATGGTCCAAAAACCATAGACTGGTTTTTCCTTTACAAATTCAAATATTCAAATACAAACGGTCACAGTTAACCTTCAAACACAATGCTTGCATCTCATATCCTCTAAAATTTGAATTAATATCACACCATAAATATTTTATAAACATTAATTTATAGGTTCCAATTCTCAAATGTTAAACCTCAATCCC
>JARHVA010000116.1:2645000-2687500 GCA_037957365.1 Torreya grandis | reverse complement strand
CTTCAATTTCATCCGATGATCTGTAATCTTCTTTGGTGTAGAGACTTTTATTGTCTTTGGAATACTTCTTGTTGTTGCTAAACCTTCTAAATACCTTTTTGTTTTTATTAGACCTAAATGATCTCTTGCCATCATCATGAACTTGATCATGCTCTTCATTAATATCCTTCTTGTACTTATGAGGGTGCTTATTATAAAAATGTATTATCTCTCCAAAATTGAAGAATTTAAAAGGCATATTACCCTTATACTTGCTTGAACCTATTTTTAATTTCTTTATAAACAAAGTAATTAGTTCATTTTCATCAATATAAAAAATGTCATCTTCCTTGGGTTTCTTACCTTACAAATCCATTTTTTGTTTCATCTCTATTTTGAATGTTGTTTCATTCTTTGGTGGTATATCATCATTTACTCTCATCTCATATGCAATAAGGGTGCCATGCAATTGATACATCTTCAGCTGAGTAAGATCATGACTTTATTCTATAGCAAAATACTTTTGGATCAAACTTGAGGAATAGAGACCTTAATACATTTTAAACTACAATGTGCTCTTCAAATTTCTCTCCAAGACCTCTGATGGTGTTGATAATCTCATCAACTCTCTTCAAAAAGGATGCCACAAAATCTTCTTCTTTCATTTTGAGGCTCTCAAATTATCTTCGATGAGTCTGTAACTTTGCCAACTTAACCTTTGAATCTCCTTCAAAAATAGTCTTAAATTTATCCCATATTTCCTTGACAAATGTGTAATGAATTAATTTGGTGTACTCAGTTTCTATAAGACCAAAAGTGATGGCATTCATTGCCTTAGAGTTATTCTCAAATAACTTATTATATACAACATTAGATGGAGGAATAGTAGGAGCAACATAACCTTCCAAAACATATTTCCATACATAAAACCCTAGGTACATAATGTATGTATTTATCCTAGTACTCCAAAATGCATAATTGTATCCATTAAACATTGGTGCTTTCTTAGTAGACAAATCACCTTGCACATTCTGGCTAGCCATTGTACCTTAGATTACCTTCAAGTTGTCAAGGCTTTAACAAAGGACCTTGATATAATACCAATTGTTATATTTATAATCCATTAAGAGGGTGGGTTAATCAATGGTGGAAAATAATCAAATTTAATTTTCAAACCCTTGAAAATACTTAAGCATTTAGAACAATCATTCGTGAAGCATACATATCATTCATAGTAGTGAATAATGAACATAATGCAAGATCACATACAAAACACAAGATCTAAATGGGAAACCCTTTTAGGGAATAAAACCCATTCTCAATCTTGTAAACACATGAACTATTTTCCTATAAGATGTGTTGTACCCGAAAAAATGTCACTCATTTTTAGGACAACATATAAGCTATTTTGGTCTTGTAAGACCAAAATATCTCTTCCCATTTCAAAAAATTGTTCTAATCCTTCAAAATTAGGAATTATTCAAGCTTTTTCAGTCAAAGGACTAATGGTTCAATAGGTTCAAAATCTTCTACAGGGAGGTTCAATCAAAAGAACAAGTTTCTGACACATAGTCATTTTTAGGACTAGTTCAAGGTTTAAAAGGTTCAATGTGCTCAATCGGGTTCAAGGTTCAACAGGTTCAACGAGGCTTGTTTCAAAGAATCTTGGTTCAAGCGGTTCAATGGTTCAATCTATTAGATCAAGTGACAAGTTCAAAGGAGTGCCCCAAGTGTCAAAGACACAAGTGCCCTTACAAAGGGAATTTCTAAGGTAAAGGTGACTAAGAAAGGAAACAAACGGACTAAAACAAAAACCTGACAGAACCCAGCAGATGCTGCCACATGTCCTCACCAATTTCAAAGTAGATGTGGCCATGTGTCATCTTTCGAGCCTCATTTCACTTTATTTCTCAAAGCAGTGGAAGCCACCATGTGTCCTTTGTAAGTTAAGCAGAATGCACCATGTGTCACTGTCTGCATGAATCTAAAATGAGTCTCAAGTGTTTCCATAATGTGATGGAAGCCACCACATGTCACCTTCTACGAGACACTTAGAAGGCATCCAAAGATTCTATAAGTTTAATGGAAGCTACCATGTGTCCTCACCTATTTCACAGTGGATTCTGCCATGTGTCACATGTTGAGATTCATATAAAATTGACTAAGGTAAATTTCTAAGGGACAAATAGCCCTTTTAGAGGACACTCAGAAGCCAAAGTGAACCATTGAAAAAAACCCAAAAGGATAATTTGGAGCTCAAATAGCCCTTCAAAAGATAGGAAAGGAGAAAATGGACCAATTCAAAAGCCAAAAGAGCAAAGGGATTTCCTTCAAAATAGTTCCCTCGACAAAAATGATAAAGAGATAATTCCTCAGACAAAAAGTCTAAAAGAATTTCTTTAGACTTTTTCTTTGAAGGAAAAGTCTAAAGAAATAGAAAACCCACAATGCTGCCATGTGTTCTTCATCAAAGTCACAACAGAACATGCAACGTGTCTCTCATCAAATGCAATGGAAGCTGCCAAGTGTCAATTTCTGTAGGATTCTCAAAAGACAAATGGAAGCTACCACATGTCCTAATTTAACTCCATGGAGAGTGACAAGTATTTTCACCCATGATTTTGATTTTATAATAGGTTTCAAAGTCTCTATCAATAAGCATCTCTTATAGAACCACAAAAATTACCATGTATCTTCATTTATTTTGTAGTAGAATGTGCCACGCGTCAATTGCTAAAGACCAGCAGGAAGCAACTAAGGAACAAAACATCAAATTTAATCAAGGACCCGATTCAAATAACCAAAAAAGGAGGAATGATGAGGAAGGACCAGAAACATTTATGCATTAGATATGTTTCTAGAATCAGATTGCCAAGTGGACATTGAAAGATGCAAACTTTTCATAGGGTGACCTGTTTCTCTGCATTGAGAAAAGAAAATGGGTAAATGCCCCTAAATTCCAGCATGTCTCCTTAAAAAAATTCAAGGCAACATGATGTGTTACTGTTCCCAAGTCCTTCTTGAAGAAGCTATATAAAGGACTCTCTTTTACTATTTTGGGGATCTCTCTCTCTGATTATCAGAAACAAAACTATGCCCAAATTGAAAGGCATTACTGAGACTTTGAGCTCAGATTGTTGATCATATTTTGTTATTGGAATAAGAAAGCAAGTGACTTTTCAAACTTTGTGTTGTGATATCTTTGTTGTTGGGGAAACTATTCTTATGTCTTTTTCCTTAATATATTTTATGTTCCTTTAATTCAACAAGCAGAATTAGTGAAAGTAGTCAGGAAGGTGTCTTGAAGCCAACTGTGGAGAGACTTTGTGCCCCCATAATTGTCTTTTGTGTGTTTTCTTTTTGTTTCTATGTAAAGGATCTTAGTATGACTTTGTGCCCTCATTATCCTTCATATCTCACTCTTGGAAAATTTAGGTGGAGACTTGTACTACATCTCAATTGGTTGGTTACTATGTTCTTGATTACATTTTGCAATGACTACCAAGAAGATTCTTGTGGTTTGTTGAATGGTACTTCTAAAAGAAGAGGAGTGATTTCTATCATTATCCTTAATATTTCTCCTTTAATTTGTATGCATCATCTCTGGAAAAAGAGAGATGGATGGTTTGTCCTACCCTTGAATATTAGTTTTTGTTTATATTTATATATATATATATATATATATATATATATATATATATATATATAGCATATTTATAGGGAACCTCCCCTTGATGAGAGGAGAGATTAGTCCCCTTTTGATGTGGTAAAACTACACATTTGGCTGACTAATCTTCCTACTTTGGATGATTAGACCTGTTTTGTTTATCAGGTCACTGATCGATAAAATATTCAACCAACAGTTTTTGGTGACTCTGTTGGGGATATTAGTTATGTGCATTATGAAACCTCAAGTTTTAAATTGAATCAGTCTCTACCATTATTATTATAACCTTACCATTCACCTCCATACCAACTGGAGAAGAATGTGCAGTTTGAAGCCTCAAGCTTCAAACTGAAGCAAGGTCAATTCTTTTCCATTTTTGTTTCACAGTCTGGTAGATTCAAGGTATACACGAAGCCAAAGGGCTAAAGGTATTGTTGACCCTGTATTCGAGTTAGTACAAAAAAGTGATTTTGATCCATTTCCTTCACCATCTCACCTCCAATGAACCAAGAGCTTTCCTCCTACTAAAGTCAGGTCTCCATTGCCAAACAAAGTATCTACTTCTATTGTCGACAAAACTTTGCCCATAATTACCCCTATGAGATTTGTTATTCCTCATTTTCATAGTCATATAATGGCAGCTCAAGGCCCCTGGGGTAATTATTTTGGTCCTCTCAATCTTACTCCACCTCTACATGAGCTCCCACGTAGTTTAAGGAAGAATTTACCCAAATTCTATGGTGATGGAAAAGTTCATCCTGATGAACACATTACAACATTCAGCATAGCCTATGGCATAATTGGAGTAGAATTTGAAGATGTAGCAGTTAGGTTATTTGTAGAAACATTACAAGGTGTTGTTGCAGATTGGTTTTATCATCTACAGGCTTGATCAATAACTGATTAGAATACTCTCAAAGCTAAGTTTGAAGCCAGATTCAAACTTGCAGAAGATGCACATGCACTTCTGGCTCAACTTACATAGATGAAGAAAGAACCTCATGAACCAATGAGGGAATTCATAGCCAAGTTTGACAAATTGAGGAACAAAATTTTTGTAATTGCTCAACTTATAGCTAAGAATCTCAAATGCTTCTTTATTAATTCTCAATTACTTGAAGTAAGTTTTGTTTTGAGATGTGTTGGTCAAATAGATCTTGCTGTAGCTCAACATTTGGCCACTGAGGTAGAAGATGATCTCATCTTAGCAGAAAAGATAAGAAGAGATCCAAATAGAAATAAACCCTCATCATCTTTTGAATATTTATCTACAAACATCATAGATCCAATGGTGTAGAAGTTGGAAAATGAGTTACTTGCTCTCAAAAAGCAAATGTCACAAGGTATGTCTTCTAATCCTTCATACAGAGATATGCCAAGAAAGACATTTCGAAATTAGTCATATCAAGGCAATGCTACCAGGAATCAAGGGCAACAAAATCATCTTCCTCCCCCACAAGGGAAATTTTCCATTGAATCTCCTCAAACTAATTTAGTAATGGGATATCTTAAAGTAGAATCAGATTTCTCTTTCCAGCCTAAATTGAATCAAAAAAATGAGGTTGATCTCCTTGTAGAAAATCAAGAAGAATCAGCTGGCGACTCCCACATTAGTTTCTTGAACTACCAGGATGAACCCAGAAGAAAAGGAGAAGCTTTTGATGGATCATATGCAGTGTTTACCAGGTCCAAGAATCAATTAGTCCAACAAACTGATAAAGGGAAGATAGAGGAGCAACCTCAACCAGAAATTACAATTTCTAAGCGTGGAACCACTCTGTCTTTCCAGTCAAAGGATCCGGTGATCACCCAAAAGGTAAGTACATCAATTTCACCTTCACCTTCTACTTTAATTTTGCAAATCAACCCTCCTCCCATCCCTCCTAAAACTTAGAAGGTTGAAATACCTTCCTCTGTACCTAGCTCAATTAAGATGTTTGACATAATTGATCATGTCAAAAAGACAAAAATACAAATATCTAAATTTGAATATTTGTAGTCCAATCTTGATCAATTGGATAAGTTGGTCCAATGTGTCAAGAACCAAGCCATCCTTATAAGACAAGAGGTTAAACAAATAATACTTGATTCCCCAAAGAACATGTCCATTCCAAATAATCTTGTCATTACTCCTCCAACTGCCCATGAGAAAATAAAACCTTTCTATGTTTTCCTATTAATAAATGGTCACAAGCTAAGTAATTGTATTATATAATTAGGTGCATCTGATAATGTCATCCCTACTAAATTAGATAAATCTCTTGATCTCACATTAACTAAGACATTTAGAAGATGTTTCTCTATGGAGAATAAGCAAGTGCCATTGCTAGGACAAATTAAGGATGCCTAATTTGTATTTGTAGCCTTTCCAGACAAAAGAATCAAGATGACAGTTCTGGTGGCTGATGTTCCAGCATCCTATGGTATCCTACTTGGATGAAATTTATGTAAGGATGTGGGAGGAGACTAAAGCATGGACGTGTCTGAAGTAAGGATCCTTTTTAAAGGCATAATTCAGAGGCTGCTTCATGAAAAGGAATCAAAATATATTGTCACCCAAACATCAGCTCCTAAAGCTCAAATTCTTTTTGAATCCTCAAGTATGGGTAACTACTTTCTATCTACAGATGAAGTTCATGAAGCATCTGATAAAATTATTGAAAGTATCAACTCAAAAATTAGTTCAACTAGAATAGCAGAAGAACTAATAGGTTGCAATACAAATGAATAAGGATCTTCCCTCTCTAATAAAGAAAAATCCAAAGAAAAATCAGTGTCTGATGAAGTATGGACTCTAGAATTTGATGGCAGTTGCTCCTCTACTAGATCGAGAGCCGAGATTGTGTTGATATCTCCTCAAGGAGATATGTTTCCTTCATCTTACAAATTATAATTTAGCAACACTAACAATACAACTGAATATGAATCTCTTTTGCTTAGGTTGAAGGCTGCTCAAGACAAAGGCATCAAGTTTTTTCATGCCAAAGGGGATGGTCAATTAGTGGTCTGTTAGGTGAGAAATCTATACCAAACCAAGAATGGAATATTACGCCACTACTGCAACTTGGTTTGGGACCAAATTGAAAGCTTTGATGCTTTCAATATTTATACCATACCTAGGGAATCTAATGATAGAGCTGATGCACTTGCTATTTTAGGAACTCTCTTAGTTCCTCACTTAGATTTAAAAGAAGACAGGTATACTATTGAGCTAGTCTATAGACCAAGTGTTCCTGACAATGCTGATCATTGCCAAGTATTCAATGATGATCATCAAATCATTGAATTCCTAGAACTAAAAAGATAATTTCAAACAAATACATTTTGAAGGCAGTGAATCTCAAAAGTATGAATCAGCCTCTGAATCTAGTTCAAATATAAATGAAGAAATCTTACAGCTAAAAGGAAATAAAATTCCCAAAGGCCTGGTTTATCTTGAGAAACTATTTGACAAGCATGATAGATTCATCAAACAACAACAAACAGATTTGAGCTTCTCTCAGGGATTCGATCAAGTAAATCTGACTACTAAAGAAAATCCCAAGATGGTTAACATTTGTAAGTGTTGCACCCCTGAAGAAAGATTCAAGTTCACCACTTTAATCTATCAATACATGGATGTCTTAGCTTATTCTTATAATGACCTAAAGTCTCTCATACCTGATAAAATCTACCATGACATTCCTCTCAAGGCTAACTTAATGCCTTATAAGCAAAAATCTAGAAAGTACAATCCAAAAATATCAGGTACTATTCTATCTAAGATACAAAAAATGTTAAATGCTAGAATCATCTTCCTAATCCATCATTCCACATGGATTGGAAACATAGTTCCTGTAAGGAAGAAGAGTGGTGAAATTCACATTTGTGTAGATTTCAAGAATCTGAATCAGTCATCTTTGAAAGATAATTATCCTTTGCCAATCATGGATCAAGTGCTTCAAACAGTGATAGGTTCAGAGATGTTATCAATGCTAGATGGCTTCTCAGGGTATAATCAAGTTGAATTTGGTGAAGCAGACCAACACAAGACTACATTCACCACACCTTGGGTTATATTTTCATATAGAAGAATGCCTTTTGGCTTGATAAATGATGGTGCCACCTTTCGGAGGGAAATGGACCTGGCTTTCAAAGATGAGATAGGTAAGTTTATTGTGGTATACCTTGATGACTTGACTATCTTTTCAAAGCATCATTTTGATCATGTACGCCACTTACAACAAGTGCTGGAGCACTGCCGCTATAATGGTATTTCCTTGAACCCTAAGAAGTCTATTTTTGGAGTAACAGAGGGGAAACTCCTTAGACACATTGTGTCTAAAGAAGGCATAAATATTGATTCAGATAGAGTCAAGTCTATTCAAGAGCTTAATTTTCCTACAAGTAAAAATGTTGTTCACTCTTTCTTCAGAAAAGTGAATTTCTTAAAGAGGTTCATCCTTGAATTTGCTGAGAAGACTAGACACAATGTGAACATGATGAAAGAGAAGACCACCTTTAGCTAGACTAAAGAAGGCAAGTTAACATTTCAGGATATCAAGACTGCCATTACTCATGCCCCTACCTTGGTTTGTCTATATTACAACAAAGATTTCATCATATATAGCTATGCTTCTGAACACACACTTTCAGCAATTCTTGTTCAACAGGACAAGGAAGGTATGGAATCTCCCATTTCTTTCATGAGTTTCCTTCTCAAAGCCCATGAGCTAAAATATTCAAACATAGAGAAGCATGCCTGTGTAGTGGTGAAAGTAGTCAAGCATTTTTGATTCTATATCTTGAATTCACACACTACTGCCTTGGTTCATGACACTATAGTCAAATCCATATTAACTCAGCAGGAGTTTGGAATAAAAAAAGGCAATTGGATTGCAAAGATCTAAGAGTTTGATTTAGACATCAAGCCAACAAAGCTAGTAAGGGGAAAAGGCCTATGCCAATTAATTGCTGACAATAAGCTAGAAGATACACAACATGAAGAAGCTGAAGTGGAAGACACACCAACAGTCCTTTTTGTCTCCACTACCACTGAGTGGTATTCAAGCATTGTTCATTTCCTTACTTATGGCGAATGTCTTGCTCATTTATCTTACAAAGAAAAGAGAAATATCAAGTTGGAAGCTGGCAATTTTGTCCTTTGGGACAATAGCCTGTACAAGAGAAGCATAGATGGAGTATTCCTTCACTGTGTAGAAAAAGAGCAACAAAGCCAAATTTTAAAATATTTCCACAATCTAGCCTATGGAGGACATTTTTCTGCTCCTGTGACTTCTCACAAGATTTTGCGAGCCAGGTATTACTAGCCAACTCTTTTCCAAGATGTATATAAATGGGAGAGAAAATGTGAACTATGTTAGCAATTTGTTGGAAGACCCAAGTTAGCTGCCCTACCTCTCAAGCCAGTGATCATAGAAGAACCTTTCTAGCAATAGGGGATTGATTTTATCGGGGCTATAAACCCATCTTCAAGTGTTGGAGATGATTATGTCATTACAAAAACTAACTATTTCACCAAGTGGGTAGAAGCAATCCCAACTAAGCATGCTACTTCAAAAGTTGTATGCAATTTTCTCAAGAAAAATATCATTTTTAGGTTTAGAGTTCCAACCAAAATTGCTACTAACAATGCAGCTTGTTTCACCTCCTAAGAGATTACACAATTTTGTTTCCATTATGGAATTACACTCTCCCATTCTTCTGATTATTTTTCAAAAGAGAATGGACAAGCTGAATCAAGCAATAAGAACCTGGTAACTATCATCAAGAAGTTAGCATATGACAATCAAAGGACATGGCATAAAGCATTGGTTGATGCTCTATGGGCAGACATAATCACATCAAAGAGGGCAATTGATATGTCTCCTTTTCAAATTCTTTATGGTATCAATGCTAAGATACCAATCACCTTAGAATTTCCAGCCTTGAAATTGGTAAAGGCAATTGAAGAATAGACATATGAAAGCTCTCTTGATAAGAGAATCATGTGTCTAGCTGAGTTGGATGAACAGAGAACCATGGTGGTGGACCGAATTGCTGCTCATCAAAGTTGGGTAAAGAAAGTCTTTGACCAGAAGGCCAAAAATCATGATTTTTGGATTGGGGACCAAGTCCTACTATGGGACAAAAGGAGAGAACCAAAAGGGATGCATGGAAAGTTTGACTCCCTTTGGATAGGCCCATTCATAATTCATCAACACAACAGTGAAAACATCTTTTTGCTGAAATATCAAGATGTCACACTCTTTTCTCTACCTCATAGTGGGTAGCATCTGAAACACTTCAACTCTTGAAGTATCAGAGCATTTCACCTATACATATGTATATTTGTATAGTTTTTACTTCTATTTTGTTTTGTTTGTTTCCATTTTTGATGCCTTTTATTTTTGGGTAACATGACTCCGTAGCCCAAGGGTACACATGAAGACACTGGAGATTCTAGATTCTATTCCCTTTAATTCTTTTTTACAATTGATAGAAGTTCCCCAACTGGAGCCAGCTGTTGTACCTGAAAAAATGTCACTCATTTTTAGGACAACATATAAGTTGTTTTGGTCTTGCAAGACCAAAATATCTCTTCCCATTTCAAAAAATTGTTTTAAGCTTTCAAAATTGGGAATTATTCAAGCTTTTTCAGTCAAAAGACTAATGGTTCAATAGGTTTAAAGGCTTCTACAGGGAGGTTCAATCAAAAGAACAAGTTTCCAACACATAGTCATTTTTATGACTAGTTCAAGGTTTAAAAGGTTCAATGTGCTCAATCAAGTTCAAGGTTCATCGGGTTCAAGGTTCAACGGGTTCAACGAGGCTTGTTTCAAAGAGTCTTTGTTCAATCGGTTCAATTAGTCAGATCAAGCGACAAGTTCAAAGGAGTGCCCCAAGCATCAAAGACACAAGTGCCCTTATGAAGGGAATTTCTGAGGCAAAAGTGACTAAGGAAGGAAACAAATAGACTAAAACAAAAACCTGACAGAACCCAACAAATGCTGCCATGTGTCCTCACTAGTTTCAAAGCAGATGTAGCCATGTGTCATCTTTTGAGCCTCATTTCACTTTGTTTCTCAGAGTATCAAAATCTGTGACATGTCCTTTGTAAGTTAAGTGGAACGTGCCATGTGTCAATGTCTGCATGAATCTAAAATGAGTCTCAAGTGTTTCTAGAATGCAATAGAAGCTTCCACGTGTCACCTTATGTGAGACACTTAGAAGGTGTCCAAAGCTTCTACAAGTTCAATAGAAGCTACCATGTGTCCTCACCTATTTTACAGTAGATGCTACCATGTGTCACATGTTGAGATTCATATAAAATTGACTAAGGTAAATTTCTAAGGGACAAACAACCCTTTCGAAGGACACTCAGAAGCTGAAGTGAACAGTTGCAAAACCCAAAAGGATAATTTGGAGCTCAAACAGCCCTTATAGAAGATAGGAAAGGAGCAAATTGTCCAATTTAAAGGCCAAAAGAGAAAAGGGATTTCCTTCAAAAAAGTTCCCTCGACAAAAATGACAAAGAGACAATTCCTTCAGACAAAATTTTTGAAAGAATTTCTTTGGACTTTTTCTTCAAAGAAAATGTCCAAAGAAATAGAAAACCCACAATGTTGCCACATGTCCTTCATCAAAGTCATAGCAGAATATGCCACGTGTCTCTCATCAAATGCAATGGAAGCTTCTGAGTGTCAATTTCCATAGGATTCGCAAAAGACAAATAGAAGCTACCACATGTCTTGATTTAACTCCATAGAGAGCGATAAGTGTTTGCACCTATGATTTTGATTTTCTAATAGGTTTCAAAGCCTCTATCAATAATCATCTCTCAGAGTCTTGTAGAAATTACCATGTATCTTCATTTATTTTGCAGTAGAATGTGCCACACATCAATTGCTAAAGACCAGCAGGAAGCGACTAAGGAACAGAACATCAAATTGAATCAAGGACCTAATTCAAATAACCATAAAAGGAGGAATGATGAGGAAGGACCAAAAAAATTTATGCATCAGATATGTATCTAGAATCATATCACCAGGTGGACATTGAAAGATGCAAACTTTCAATAGCGTGACCCGTTTCTCTGCATTAAGGAAAGCAAATGGGTAAATGCCCCTAAATTCTAGCATGTCTTCTTAACAAAATTCAAGGCAACATGATGTGTTATTGTTCCCAAGTCATTCTTGAAGAAGCTATATAAAGGACTCTCTTTTACTATTTTGGGGATCTCTCTCTCTGATTATCAGAAACAAAACTTTGCCCAAATTGAAAGGCATTACTGAGACTTTGAGCTCAGATTGTTGATCATATTTTGTTATTGGAATAAGAAAGCAAGTGACTTTTCAAACTTTGTGTTGTGATATCTTTGTTGTTGGGGAAACTATTCTTATGTCTTTTTCCTTAATATATTTTCTATTCCTTTAATTCAACAAGTAGAATTAGTGAAAGTATTTAGGAAGGTGTCCTGAAGCCTACTGTGGAGAGACTTTGTGCCCCCATAATTGTCTTTAGTGTTTTTTCTTTTTGTTTCTATGTAAAGGACCTTAGGATGACTTTGTGCCCTCATTATCCTTCGTATCTCACTCTTGGGAAATTTAGGTGGAGATTTGTACTACATCTCAATTGGTTGGTTACTACGTTCTTGATTACATTTTGTAATTACTACCAGGAAGATTCTTGTGGTTTGTTGAATGGTACTTCTGAAAGAAGAGGAGTGATTTCTGTCATTATCCTTAAGATTTCTCCTTTAATTTGTATGCATCATCTCTGGAAAAAGAGAGATGGATGGTTTGTCCTACCCTTGAATATTATTTTTTGTTTATATATATATATATATATGTATATATATATATATATATATATATATATATATATATAGCATATTTATAGGGAACCTCCCCTTGATGAGAGGAGAGATTAGTCCCCTTTTGATGTGGTAAAACTACACATTTGGCTGACTAATCTTCCTACTTTGGATGATCAGACCTATTTTTTTTATCATTACACTGATCGATAAAATATTCAACCAACAAGATGATCACAAATAAGAGACTGATCAAGTCCTTCTGATTAGGAACCTTGGTCAAGTCCTCCTAACCTAAAGCCTTTAGTGAAATAATAATTTTATAAGGAGCACCTACCATTAAGATGATCAAGTATTCTTGACCACCTATTCATTTAAGTCCTTCTGACCAAAGGTATTTAGTGAAACCCTATTTCACAAGGAACAATTGACCCTAAGGAAGATCAAGTCCTTTAGACCCTCCTTGAAAAAAACACTTTTACCTTAGAACTGATGTCTTCAACCCCTGATGATAGACCTCTTATTATCTAAAAACTGCACATAATCTCTCTCTATATCATACATTCCTTTCACATAGGCATGTCACAATCTTTCTCCTTCTTCACTCAAATAATCATCATATGCACGCTTAGATCTCTTCACACAATTTCAAACTACAAGAACACTATAATGTCATCAAAAACATGACCTACAGATCATAGACAAAGCCCTTAATTTTCTCTACTCATCAACCCAACATCTGAGAAATCTCACTCTCCTCTCCTTTCCTTCACTCTCTAACTCTCTCACATAAAATTCTCTCTCTCACACATCTAGAAATCACCATCTTTGATTTCACTATTTATAAAGGATACTTGATAATCAACACCTTAGTCATCCATTAGACATGTATTATCCCTTAAGGCATCTCTCACATGAATACATAGATCAAAAAAATCTTCACTGGTTAGTCATAAAACCTAGGACATCCTCCAATGATTACAGTAACTCATGGTCACCTTTGCATATGCTCAAACAACTCAATTATTGACCTAGTATATATGAACACTATGAATAAACACACAATAAACTTCTTAAATTTTGTTTATATAGAATAACAAATGATAAATCCTTCATAATTAACATAGACAATCATCATATAGTCTACATCACTTTTTAATTTCTAATTCATCAAGATATATCGAAATAATATCAAAATAAGCTCAATTACCCTTCTCAGGTTTATTTGTAGAATAAACATGAACACATAGTCAATTTTGGAGCTCAATATATTTGTATGTACATACTTTAAAATATTAAAAATAATATTTTAATATTTTCCTTATATTAATCTACCATTTTTATTTTTACTTCATGATCAAATTCATCTTCTATCAAAACATATGGTCCAAAAACCACATACTGGTTTTTCCTTTGTAAAATCAAATATTTAAATACAAACGGTCATAGTTAAGCTTTAAACACAATGATCATATCTTGTGTCCTATCATATTTAGATAAATATCACATCATTTATTTTATTCTAACATTAATGCATTGGTACCAATGCTCAAATGTTAAACCTCAGTCCCTTTGATGTTATCTCATGTAATTTGGAAACTTTGACTCTACGCATTGTATCAATCTCTATGGATCAGTTAGGTACTTTCTTAAAAGTTCTCACCATTATATCAATCTATAATAAGACCCAATAACCATTATACCCTTATCTTATACCTTATATCAATTGTTAAACCTTGAATACTTCTTACCATCTCGCTCAATATGCACCGTTAGATCATGATTTGTATGATCGTCTGCACACCATTTTATCTTCATTTGGTCCTGATCTTTAACTCTACTAAATAACTATTACATTGACCAATTTGAATATAATTTCATAATTATATTTGTAAGTATGAACTCTCATGAACCATTGGATATCCAATAGGTCCAAATATTTAACATCATGAAAATTGACTATGGGGACCAACTACAATATGCTTGAAAAGCCTATTTTGGACCTCAATAACTTCTTCTACACTTAGACACATGATCTCAAATTTGGACCATATGATATCCTCACATAGGATAATACATACATATAACATAATACTCTTCAAAATTTCACACATGTGAGATATATCATCATTAAAATTCCTTCTCAAAATCTTTTGTCATAGAGCCAGCTATGCATAGAACTTGTCTAGGAGACCAACTTTAAACATACATAAATTTTACCATGCTACAATGCATGATCTAAAATTTATAAAAAATAAACCAGGTTAAAAATAAATAAACCCATATGATCACATTCTCTTGAAACATCCATATGTATAATATATAACTTCATCAATATGCTTACAAGACTTTTCTTGCCACTTTGCAAATTTGGCTAAGTATGAAAAAATAATGAATTATAACTAAGAAGCTAACTTTTCACCCTCGTATCTTTTACCAAACTTTAATTCTTGACTTTATATTTAGTGAATATTAACTAGGGACTAATTTTATCATAACCATATGACCAAATCCCCTTGGCTTATTCCTATGTGGCAATGGTGATGTCATTAAACTGCCTACTCAAATTTTTTACCACTAGACCCAAAGTGTCTAGATGAAAACTATGGATTACCATAAGAATTCCACTTATGAACATAAGATATTCAAGCATATATAACATATTAGGGACCTATTTCACATGCTCCAATCACCATAATCATCCTTAAACATCTCTAATCATACCAAAAATGAAGATCAACCAAGCCAACTTCAAGCACACTAGGACAAACACATTGCACACTTTGTCATTTTTACTTAGGATATCAAAGCACTTAATCCACTCATAAGGAAATTTATATGACATCATCATGAAATCACTAATAACTCTCCAAAAATGATAGGAAAATAATAACCTATACCTAGATTTTATCTACCACTCAAACATGTTGGTAATGCTAGTTTTGAACCATGAAGCACTAGAATTAGAGATATCAAACTGCCCCTTCAACTTTGACAACACATGTTATCATTGTTTCTACACCATAAATAATAGTGAAAACATACATCCAAATGGATTTATAGGTCATGGTCAAGGGAGCACATGTCATTTTATTATCTAGATGTGTTTGAAGTGATGTACTTGTATTGTGAGGTCCCAAAGGTAGAAATGTCAAGTGGAGGACAATAACTTATCTCTTCACTATAAAAAAATTTGTATTTTAGGACTCATTACTATAGTTCAAACCACAAATTTATCTCCAAGATTTCATAAACATGATCCAGAGTGAAATTAGATGGATTTTAAATGCGTGTGATGGTTTTTTAGGTTCATCTAAAATATCTATGATTTCCATTTTACATGCATCTAAATTTAGTCTTAAAAACTACAAATTCCTTGTATAGGAAAGAGAATTTTTAGGCCAAGATGGGTAGTGGATATCTCAACCAAACATGATGGGAGGCTAATAAGTTGATCATAGATGTTATCTACCACCCTAAATGTATTGGAAGTTCCAATTTCAAGATGCAAAGCACCAGCTATGGATATCTCAAACTACCCCTTCAATTTTGGCAACATGTGTTGTTAATGTTTCCACACCAATAAATGGTAGTGAAAACACGTATTTGGGTGGATTTAGATTCTTTTTCATGTGATCACATGTAATTTGATTTATTGAACATGTTCAAATTTATGAACTTGTATCAAGAGGTCTCATATGTAGAAATGTTAGGTGGAGGGAAATAACTTATCTCTTCATTATAAAAAAGTTATGTTTCAAGACATGTTACAATAGTGTGTGCCATGTAGTCATATCCAAGGTTCCATTAACATAATTTAGGGTGAAATTATAGTGCTTTGGAATGATTTTGAGGGTTATTTAAAAAATTTAAAATGACTTACAATTTATGTTTTACATGCATCTAAAATTAGGCCAGAAAACTATAATTTTATTATATTGGAAAGGGCATTCTTGAGGCCAAAACAGGTAGTGGGTCTCTTGACTGACCATAATTAGAGGTCAATAAACTGGTCTTAAATGTTATCCATCACCCTAGATGTGTTTTTAGTGCCATTTTTGATCCATGAAGCACTGGAGGTAGAGATTTTAAATTTGACAACATTTGTTATTAATATTTACACACTCCTAAATTGTAGGGAAAATATGTATATGTATGGATTTCATGGTCATGGGAGCACATGCCATTTTATTATCTAAATTAGGGATAATTTTAAGAAGGTACCCCTAAAATTTTACTATAAAATCTTGGTGAATCCTAAATTTTAGGTATAATTCCATTGGTGAATCTTTGACAAAATCACCACGTCGATATAAAATTACTAGTAATTTATATTAGCTATATCAAAAAACTTAAATATCTAGTGAATCAAACATCATATTCAAATCAACAAATAATGGAAAAAAATTCAATGGAGATAGATGTTAGAGTATGAGAAGTCTAAAATTGAGATCTTATTTATGATTCCTTCTTTTTAAAGATTAAATTTGCCATTATTTTTAAAGATTAAATTTGTCCTTTTTAAGTGCTAAATTTTATGGCCATATGACTAAGTATAAATTGAGTACAAATGTATTTAAGTCTCTTAAAATATCAAACAAATAATATAATAAACTAAGTGTAGAAAAAATTGTGACAAAATATCAAAGTATAGAGTATAAACCAACTATGGGGCCATAGGGCAAGAAAACTGAGAAAAGTGAGGATGACATAACTAAAAAACAATATTCAAAACATTTTCATAGCTTTAAAATTATAAATTATATAATAAGGTATATAAAATGTCTTAACCACATCCATATTGGCCTTTCAAATATTTATTTATTTTAATTAATGAACCATGCCAGTCAGAATATAATTATTACCTTAAGCATTTAAAAACAAATTATAGTATGATCATGAAGATATGTTGTGTTTATTTAGTTTTTTCTCTGTGCATTGTTTAAAAAAAGTATCTTGCATGAAATTTTTTCTTAGAGAAAATTAATTTTTTGTTTCTTTAAAATAAGTATGTGGTAAAGACCAGCTAGTAATATAATACATTGAGAATCACAAAAATATAATGAATAAATATAATGATAATTTACCTAAAAAGCATTTGTTTAAAGATATTTTCTCAAAACACCATCTTTTAAATGTCTTAACAATATCCATTATCAATAATGATAAGGTCTACCAAAATGTCTTAACCATATTCATAATCAATAATGACCTTTCAAATATTCTTTTATTTCAATTAATAAACCATACCAATAAGAATACAATTATTAACTTAAATATTTAAAAATAAAATACAGTATGATCATGAGGCTCTATTGTGTTTATTGAATTTGTTCTTTGTGCATTCTTTGAAATAAGTATCTTACATGTCATTATTTCTCAGAGGAAATCAATTTCTTATTTTTTAAAAATAAGTATGTGGTAAAGACCAACCAATAATATAATAAATTTATTATATCAAAAATATAATGATAAGTTTCATGAAAATCATTTCTTTAAAGATATTTGCTCAAAACACTATCTTTCAAATGTCTTAACCATATCCATAATCAATAATGATAAGGTATGCCAAAATGTCTTAACAATATCCATAATCAATAATGGCCTTTCAAACATTTTTTAATTTCAATTAACAAACTATGATAATCAGAATATAATTATTACCTTAAATATTTAAAAATAAAATACAATATGACCATGAGGCTCTATTGCATTTTTTCAGTTTGTTCTTTGTGCATTATTTAAAAGAAGTATCATGCATGTCATTATTTCTCAAAGGAAATAAATTTATTATTTGTTTATAATAAGTATGTGGTAAAGATCAACTAGATAATATAATAAATTGATTATATAAAAATAGTGACAAAAAATTAGATTATAGAGTATAAACTAACTATGGGGCCAGAGGGAAAGACAACTATGAAAAGTGAGGATGACATAACTGAAAAAAATATTCAAATCATTTTTATACTTCTAAAATTATAAACTATATAATAAGTTTTACCAAAATCTCTTAACCACATCCATATTAGCCTTTTAAATATTTTGTATTTCAATTAACAAACCATGCCAACCATAATATAATTATTACCTTAAACATTTAAAAATAAAATACAATATGATCATGAGGCTCCAGGACTCTTTTTGTGTAGTACATATGTTAAGATAATGTGTAGTACCTAGTATAAATTGAGTATAGACCACAACTCACACTTTTGACATAGTTGGTCAATCTAATAGAATCAAAGAATTTCCTGTTACAATGTAGCAATTCCTTGAGGTTGTATCTTTTGTAAGTAACACCTTGAAAGAAATTACAAAATATTTCTCTTCAAGGATTATATATCATTTTCCTTGCGATGAATTACTAGAATCTATGGCTGTGATGTACCCTCAATATTGGAAAAATATTAACTCATCATATTTTTAGAATAAAATCAAAACCTTGGCCCAACACTTTTGCAAGAGTGTAGAATTGAATGGTGAACAAACTGAAGGCATTTTAGATTTTATAAACCTAAGGGAGTGATCTATTCAATTTTTATCCACAATTTTTGGACCATGCTTTTGAATATGGTTCGATCACTAGACTATGGACTACCTTAAGTTTAAGTGAAATAGTATGTGATAATATCTCAAAATATTTTAATCTTTCTAATTTATGCTAAAAAATGATTTTGAGCTCAATGGAAGATGAGAGAATTTTTAGTACATTGTCATTTTTAAAGTCAAAGTTAAGAAATAAGATTGAAAAAAATTGGAGACTTGCTTGAGGCTCTATACAACTAGATACAATGTCCTCGATTTTCCATTTGATAGAGCTCTGGAAACTTGGTAGTCAACATGTAAAGAAAGAGGATTGACTAATAATTACTTAAACACACTATAATGCTACAATACTAGATCTGAGTCCAACAATTTTTGAAGAGAATGCAAATAAAAATTATCAAGAACAAAATGAATAAAATTGGCATGTTAAAATTTAGAATTTAGGAATCTTAAATATGAGGTTAATCAAGGAAGGACAACAAATTTTGTGATCGATTTTGATATTTATTTTATCAAGGTTTTGAGAAAGTTTATTGAAGATAATTCAGAGTATATAAATGATTAAGAGGTAATTTGTGTATTTTTTTTTTTAATTTGATTAAGAAAACATGTCTATAATAGTTGTAAACTCTATTATAGATATGCATAAGTATATTATGACGTTCCTTTGTTATTTTAGACCAAATAGGTATATTTTTGTGTTCTATTTGATTAAGAGAACATGTCTATAACAATTGAAAACTTTATTATAAATATGCATAAATATATTATGGTGTTTCCTTATTATTTTATACTAAGCTTATTTGATGTATCTATAGTGTAATGATCTATAAGTACCTATATTAGACCAATAATTTCACTTCCACCAATAGCTTGCATAAATGATCAAAAAATTTGAAAAAACCATCACATATGTATTAAAACAAATTTCATTAATCCCATGGGTGATGTGTTGGACCAAAATTAAATTTTCACTTGGAGTCCCTCAATATGTTGACATCAATTCACTAAAAATGGGGCAAAATCTAAACCTCGATCCACATAACTTTAAGTCCACATGCATCGCATTCAATGCTAGAAATAAAATAAATATTAGGTTTAAAAATTATTTATTGTTAAGTTTTTTAGTCATTTAAACCATAAATAAGGAAGAGCATGATTATTTTACTTAGTTTTATAAATGTGTTAAAGCCCACTTGTGACTTAGAACACAATAATCTTAAGGTAATAATTATATTTTGGTTGGCATGATTTTTTAATTGAAATAAAAAATATTTGAAAGGCCATTATTGATTATGGATATGGTTAAGATATTTTGGTAGAACTTATCCTTTTTAATTATGGATATGGTTAATATATTATCATTATATTTATTCATTTTAAGACAGGTGACTGTGCATGCAAATAACTGCTCTCAGTCTTCAAAACAAAAGAAACACAAATCCATACCTTGCAATCACAAGGAAACTAGATTAAAAATTATTTGCACCTTTGTTTCCAACCTCTCATCCTATTCTTTCGACTATCAAAGCTTCACTTATGCCAATAGATTGCATCAATGACTAGAAAAATCAAGAAATTGTCACATATGTATTTGAGAAACTTATGCTTGAATACATATGCAGCTCTGTAATAGAGTTTACAACTATTATAGAAATGTTATCTTAATCAAACAAAAGACTATGAATAATTATTTTCATGCAAAGTCCTCTATAATGAAATGAATAAATATAATGATAAGTTTCTTAAAAAGAATTTCTTTAAAGATATTGGCTTTCCATCCTCACTTTTCATAGTTGTCTTGCCCTATGAACCTATAGTCAGTTTAAGGTAGTAATAGTGTTTTGGTTGGCATGTTTTTTTAATTGAAATAAAAACTATTTTAAATGCCATTATTGATTATGGATATGGTTAAGACATTTTGGTAGACCTTATTTTATAATTTATATCTCAATTATCAAATATATGTATATGTGATCATATTTAAAATAATATAATCTAACCAATCCAACAAAGTAAAGTTTATAGAAGAGATGATCTATTGAAGGAAAGATTATTGATTCTATCAAAGTGTTTTATCAATCTCTTTATATCCCTTTTATATCTTTTTAGATGAAAAGAGGGGGAAAAAATTAAATGAAAGCAACCAAAAGAGAAAAAGACTCAATGTATACTTACAAATTAGTCTCTTAAATATCAATCTCTTAATATCCCTTTTATATATTAGATTAATTTTTTGAAACACTTACAAAGGTTTGTATTTAATGTATACTAAGTACTACACATGATCTTACTGTATGTATTACACAAAATGAGCCCTTGAAAACCATAATTTTGGGACATGAAGGATAACAAAAAAAATATTGATTTCAACCTCTCCCTCATGCTCATATTGAATATTATTCATGTTACATACATTTATTTACTGATTTTGGCAAGGTTAAAACATGATCAATATGTATAAATAACTTAAAAAAATTATTATAAAACATTAAAATTCATGTGTTTTTATAATTGTTTAGTAAAGAGTAAACCATTCAAACATACTTTTTTGTAGTAAATAAATTTCTATCATGTATATTTCAAAACCAATAAAAATAATATCACCATACTTAAAAATATCAAAGTAGTATTTAATACCAAGTATCAAAAGAAATTTCAACACAAAAATTTAAGTTTTAATTAGATTCTGAATCAAAAACTAAATTTATTAAAGGGGCACCCTTATCATTCAAGTACTCAGTATACTCCATGTAAATATCATGAAGTTATATCAAGTGGGTCAAGGCCTCTTTAGAATCATCTACCTCCAACTTAACCTTTTTTAACATTCTGACCTCCATAGGTTGTGTTGCAGGGCTACTGGCATGTTTCCTACTAGAATAAATAGGTTTTTAAATCTCAAGGGGTGGAAAATTAGTTTTAAGTAGATTAATTTCATTGGGATTCAAATTTGCTTTTAATTCAAGAATAATTTTGTGTTGAGGTGGCTCGAGTGATAAAACATTATGCTCATTATGTTGAATGGCAACATGCATGTGTTGAGGGGGCTCATTTGAAATGCCTTATCCATAAGGATTATTCCTCCAATGTGTTCCCCTTCATCCTCTATTTACATATTAATTCAAAGAATTAACAGGGAAAAAGTTGAGAACATTCCAAAAGGCAAGGTCATTGGCATCAAAATGCAAGGAAACATGGGTTCCATGGTTAAATGGCCTAACAAATGTATTATCAGCCTTGTAACCATGAAATAATCATCTACCTCAAGAGCTACCCCATGAAGGAGTAGTCTCACTATGATGATCATCATTATGACCCCAAACATCTCTACCTGACTCATTTGAACCTAAATTCCAACCTGACATCTAATAAAATATGTTAAAATAAGTATTTTATAAAATTTAATCTCAAATACTTCCTAATTTTCATATCTTAAAAATATAATTCATCAAATTATTAAATTTGAAACAAAATTCAAATAATACTTATATAACCATCATTATGTATAAAAATTAATCATTCCATCCTCTTTGCAACCATACTAAAATAATAATTACTAGCCTAAGAAAACCATGCATTATTATTTCATAATAATCATTCCAATTTTAATAAAATAGTAAATATGCCATAATCAAATACATGAAACCCATTCAATTGTCATGTGTGTGTGTGTGTGTGTGTGAGAGAGAGAGAGAGAGAGAGAGAGGGGTCACTTAGGACACAATCAACTTAAGGTAATAATTATATTTTTGTTTAGGGTTTTGAAATTGAAATAAAAAATATTTTAAAGGCCAATATAGATGTGGTTAAGACATTGTGGCAAACCTTATTATATAGTTTATAATTTTAAAACTATGAAAATATTTTGAATATTCTTTGGCATAGTCGGTCTATTATTTATATTATTTTATAAATATGAAAAACAAGTATGACATAATTTAAAAAATATTCAAACCATTTTCATAGTTTTAAAATTATAAATTATATAATAAGGTCTGCCAAATTGTCTTAACCACATCCATATTGGCCTTTCAAATTTTTTTTTATTTCAATCAATAAACCATGCCACCTAAATTTAATTATTACCTTAAACATTAAAAATAAAATAAAATATGATCTTGAGGTTCTATAACTCTTTATATGCAGTACATATAGTAAGATCATGTGCAATACTTAGTATAAATTGAGTACAGACCACAACTGACACTTCAAATTTTTGGTAGACCTTATTATATAGGTTTTAATTTTAAAACTAAAAAAAAAATTGAATATTATTTGTCACCACATGTTCTTCATTCTTTATGGTTTTAATAACTAAAAAACTTAATAATAAATAATCTTCAAATGTAATGTTTATTTTATTTTTGGCATTGAATGTGGTGCAGGTGGAATTAAAGCTATGGGGATCGAGATTGAGATCTTGCCCCATTTTTTATTTCACAATCCACATTCCACTTTCAATAAAATGGTAAATAAGTCATAATAAAATACATGAAAATTAAATTCATACAAATTCTTGACCCTATGAGTTTCATATATATATATATATATACCCTAAATTTTTGTCACAATTTTTTGCTTAGCTTAATATATTATTTGGTGAGTCTTTAGTTTTACAACCCTAAATCCTAAATAAAAAAGAAACTAATTTCCTCTAAGAAATAGTGGTATGTAATATACTTGTTTTAAACAATGCACAAGGAACAAAATAAATTATATTATGTGGTTATTCTTTACCACATACTTATTTTAAACCAAAAAAAATTGATTTCCTCTAAGAAATAATGGCATACAAGATTATTATTTTAAACAATGCATAAAGAACAAAATTAATTATATTATGTGGTTAGTCTTTACTGCATACTTCTTTAATAAAACAAGAAACTTATTTCCTCTAAGAAATAATGACATACAAGATACTTCTTTAAGCAATGCACACAAAAAATGAATTATATTATGTATTTAGTATTTACCACATAATTATTTTAAACAAAAAAGAAACTCATTTCCTCTAAAAAATAATGGCATGCAAGATACTTCTTTTTAAAAAAATGAATAAATGCAATAGATCCTAATGATCATTTCAACCATATTTTTGACTAACCTAAAAATACCCATTTCATAAATTTTGAGTTTAAGGAAAATATTTTTAGATATACATGAAATTTATGAAAAAACTAAAATTCATAGTATTTATAACAAATATCTTTAAACAAATATTTTTTAAGAAACTTATTATTATTTTTATTCATTTCAAGATAGACGACTATGCATACAAACAACTACTCTCAGTCTTAAAAACTAAAAAACACACAAGTCCATACCTTTCAATCATAAATAAACCAACTTAGAATTTGTTTGTGCCTTCATTTCCAACCTCTCATCCCAATATTTTGACTATCAAAGTTTCGCTTCTGACTCCCAGAGCTTCGCTTCCACCAAGAACTTGTATCAATGACAAGAAAAAATAAGAAATTATCACACATGTATTAGAGAAACTTCTATTAATCCCATGGGTGATGTGTTGGACCAACATTAAATTTTTTATTGGGGACCTTAAATATGCCAATGCCAATTCACTAAAAAATGGGTCAAAATCTAAACCTCAATCCCCATAGCTTTAATTCCACCTGTACTACATTCAATAATAGAAATAAAATAAATAATAAGTTTGAAAATTATTTATTATTAACTTTTTTAGTTATTAAAAAACATATATAAGGAAGAACATGTGGCAAAAAAAGATATTCAAAACATTTTCATAGTAAAAAATAATTATTAACTTAAACTTTTTGTGTCCTAGGTGGTCCTTAACACACACACACACAAATACATATATACCTAGCAATTCTAAACTAACTTATATATGTCTCGTGTAATTTTCTAGCAAATCAGACCCATACATGTATAATAAATCTAGTGAATCTATGCCACAAAATAGGATCAAGTTATAATATATCAGGCAAATCTATGTCTCGAACTATGAAATTATATAAAATTGAGGCTATTTGACCTATGTATATTTTCACAAAATTAGCCATTTTTTAAATTAAAAAAACTACTTATAGCCATTTGGCTATAAATAGCCACTAAAAGTTTCCCCAATCTAAATGTGTTTAAAGTTATTAGTTTGCATCTTGAGCTCTTGGAAGTATAAATGTCAGGTGGAAGATAAGAACTTGTCTCTTCATTGTAAAAAAAATGCATTTCAAGACCTAATACTATAGTGTCTACCATAGATTCATCGCCAAGGTTCCATTTACATGCTCTAAGATGAAATTATAGGTATTTAGCATGCATGTTAGGGTTATTTAGATTTATCTAAATGACTTATAGTTTATATTTTATGTGTGTTTGAATTTAGGCAAAAAAACTACAATTTTATTTTATTTGGAAGGGCATTCTTAAGGCAAGAATGGATAGTGGGTATCTCAACTAGTCATGATCAAAGGCTAATAACATGGTCCTAGAAGTTATCTACCACCCTAGACATGTTGGCAATGTCAGTTTCAAGTCATGAATCATCAGAAGTGGAGATATCAAACTATCCCTTAAACTTTGACAATATCAGGGTGGAGTTAGATGTCATGGTTATGGGAGCATGTGTAATTTCCCTATTTAGACATATTTAAAATGATAGACTTATACCTAGAGGTCCTTGAGATATAAATGTTAGTTGGAGGATAAGAACTTGTCTCTTTACCACAAAAAGTTGTATTTTAGGACCCATTACTAGAGTGTGTGCCACATATTCATATAAAAGGTTCCATCAACATGATATAGGGTGAAATTATAAAGATTTAACATGTATGTGAAGGTTATTTCATTTCATGACAATGAATTATTATTTATTTTTTATGCATGTTTGAAGTTAGGTTAAAAAACTATAATTTTCTTATATTGGGAAGGGTCTTTTTAAGGTTAGAATGGGTAGTGGGTCTCTTAGCCATGCATGATAAAAGGATAACAACCTATTCTTAGACATTATCCACCACCATATATGTGTTAACATTGTTAGTTTTGATTCACAAAGTACCAAAAGTGGAGATATCAAACTACCATTTCTATAAACTCATATATCACCCTATAATTATAATTAAAGATGTTTGCTTTGATCATTTTTCACATCTTCGAGAAAGGATATACTATTTCACAAAATCATCATCCTAACATTGTAATAATAATGAATTTTTGTGTTATTTACTTATTATGGGTATTTTTTTTCTAAACATTCCTATTGAGATTATTTGATAATGCAAGTGTGTGTGTGTGTGTGTGTGTGTGTGTGTGTGTGTGTGTGTGTGTGTGTGTGTGTTGAGTGGATATATATGATGACAAGAGAATAAATGGAAAATATGAGTGTAGTGGATAAGGAGAGAAAAAAATTGAGGTGGTGAAACAAAAATAGTTATAACCACCAAAATATTCCAAGGCCTCAGGAGACATGAGAGTTATAATATTTCACTACTTCAAAGGGCCAAAGAAGGGTCTCTAAAATAAGGTAGACAAATCTATAAATAAGGAGATATAAAAACATCACTTCATGATTAATTGACCCCATTTTCATTATAAGGTAAGGAGGAATTTCACTTTTTAAGGGTGAATATGGATTAGATATCAAATCTATTTGATAAGCATAAGTTATAGCAGCCCATTTCATCAAAGAGGTTATATCTTTTTTAACATTATCACATGGTAATATGATGAGAATATAATAAATGTCCAAGATAAGTTTAGTGGAGAGGGAGAGAAAAAAATTGAGGAAGTGAAACAAAATAGCATTAACCACCAAATAATTCCAAGGCCTCAAGAAACATGAGAATTACAATCTTGCACAACTTCAAAAGGCCAAAGAAGAGTTTAAAAAAAGAAAAAATCTATGAAGAAGGAGATAACACGACATCACTTCATGATTAATTTATCCCATTCACATGAGAAGGTAAAGATAAATTTCACTCTTCAGTTATGAATATGGAGCAATTGTCCAATCTATTTGAGAATAATAAGTTAGAGCATCCTATTTCATCAAAGAGGTTATATAATTTTTAACATTCTCAAGTTGGAATATGATGAGAAGAGAAGAAATGATCAAGATGAGTGTAGTGGAGAGGGAGAGAACAGAGTTAAGTAAGTGAAATAGAAGATATATAACCACCTAGAGTAGACATAAAGAGGCTCTTCATGATTTTTCTAAAGAGGTTGGCTAGATTATTAAAGTGGATGTCACTAATTATAGAAATATGGCATGTATATAAATTTAATGAATACAAAATGTAAATAATAAGTTTTAAATGGTACTAAACCAGTGTAGCAAGGGTATCCACATTATAATAGTGATAAATGGTTGATTCCAATTATGAGATGCATTTCACATTAATATGTGACTCTTATTTCAAACATTATACTATTTTATCCCATATAGTTTCCATTACAACACATATTTAAGGATTTAAGTTAGTTTTAGGGTAAGTTCACAAAATTGGGGGATAATACCATGGACATTTATCATAATGTGTGCATGTTATAGACATAACACGTATGTTTAATGTCCATAATGCATATGCATTATTCTAAACTAGGCTCAAGATTACCAAACCTAAATGCATACATATTGTTATGCCCTTAACCTTTGGTGTGTCTTGGGATATGTGTGGCTGATTTGTGGCTTACATATCTCTTTTATATTTTTGTAACATTTCTCTATGTTCTTAGTTAGGTCAGCCTATGGAAAAACCATGGATAAATAGACTATATATAAGAGGTAGTGGTTAGTATTTGATCATCATATTAAGTATTTTTATCTTAGTGCATTATTATGGAGGTTGCCCCCTTGAATTGGATTTGTTATATTATCTAGTATTTTGCTCTACTATTAATTATTATTATGTGATCTCTCATATTTGCTTATTTTGTGAGATATAAAATCATTCTATGTAAACATCTAAGTAATTTAATTACAATTGGTATTAGAGCTTTGATTTGGGCAAGTTTCCTATAAGATTTTTTTGGATATGGTGAGGCATGACTTTTATGAGGTGAAGGAGCGAAAAAACATAACTTGAAATTTGGTAATAATTAATTTTTTTTGTCATTTCCATATTATTCAAAATTCTTTTTTGAAAAAAAAGTCTAGAATTTTTTTTGCCTTGCACAATTATAGTTGTTGGATTCATCTTGATGAGATGATCGTAATGGTATATTCTACTGATACACTTTTTGTGTTGAATTTTTTACCCTAGTATGCAAAGGTAGTCATTGGATTCATCTTGGTGAGGTGATCACAATGGTACCATCCCTTGGTACAATTTTTTGGAGGAAAAAAACTTCCTAGGGTTTGTATATGGCTAGTCCTATGCAGGGATGAAAAGTGGGGCAAGAAAATCCTAAGACTCTTTCTGTCAGTGACATAGAATCTATAACTTCAAAACCATTGATTTCTTAACTTTAGGCTGACATAAAAGGCTTGGTGTAGCATGATGACTTTTTTATAGTTCAAACTAATGTTTTAGGGATACATGGAGAGATTAATAGGTTCACAATCAATTAAATCAGATCATGACTTCATTGGCTACTCTTTCATCTCAATTATACTCAAACAACCCTCCACTTCAACATTCAGGTCATCCTCCTCTCAACACCAACAAGTCTAATTCTAGTGTGAAACTGATGTTGCCCAAAGTGGACATGTGTAAGTTTGATGGTAAGGATCCTCTCACTTGGATTACCTAGCTTGAGAATTTATTTGATCTGCATTAAACTCCTATTTCTTAGAAGGTGATCATGGCATCTCTATATCTGGAACCTAAGTAATTCATTTGGTATTATTGGTTATGTGCTCAAAACAAAAATAATGGTGCTCCTATTACATGGTCTATTTTTACTAATGAGTTATTGGCTCATTATCAAAATAATGTCTCTGATAACTACTTCAACTAGTTAGCCAAATTGTATCAAATATTCATCCTTATGGGCAGAAGACATCACTGAGGAAAATTTGACTGATTTGTTTTTGGGTGGTCTCAAAGATAGCATCCAATTGGAGGTTTGAATGTTTAACCTAGCATCTATATCAGAAACAATCCCATAAGTATGCATGACAAAGAAAAAAGAGATGGTCAAATAAAAAACCTTCATTACTAGTCATGATCGCACCTTTCTGGCACCATCATATCCTCAACTCACTAGACTGAAACCTTGACAAATTGAGAAGAAGCAAGCCAAAGGGTTATGTTATAGTTATGAAAACAAATGGAGTAAAGACTATCATTATGCTGAAAACAAGTGGTTTTAGATTGAAGGTGTCAATGAGGATGATGATGATGATGAAAAGGTACTTGGCAAGGATGAAGAAGGTCCTGAAGGAATCTAAAGACTCTTAGCCTACTATTTCCTGTCATGCCCTTTTAGGTATTAGTACTCCCCAAACTCTTAAGATGGTGGGTTTCCTAAAAAAATAGAAGGTCACTATTCTAATTGATTATGGGAGCACACACAACTTCATCAACAATAAGCTAGCTACTCATTTGAACTATTTTATTTATCCCACTCCAAAATTTTAGGTCATGATTGTAGATGGTGATATTGTTAGCTACTCAAGAAAATACCATAGTATTAACCTAGCCATGGGTGACTACTTGTTGGATTCTCCTATGTTTGATATTCCCATGGGGGAAACTAACATTATTCTAGGAGTATAGTGGCTCACTACTTTAGGCACTATTGAGATGAATTTATAGTAATTATTCATGTGGTTTCATTCTAAGGGATGGACATTTGAGCTAAGGGGATTAAGGGATAAATATCCAAAACTTGTTAGCTCCCATCAAATGATAAAGATTCTCTAAAGGATGTTAAATTATTTGTAACTCACTTGTTTTCCATGAAAGTTCATCCAAATCAACCATCTACACCTGCTAATATACAACAAGTGATTGATGCCCATTTGGTTGTTTTTGGTGACATACCAAAAGGAATTCTACCTAGTTGCATGCATGATCACTTTATCAAACTTATTCCTTGTAGTACACCACCTAACATAAGGCCATACAAGTATTCATATGCTCAAAAAAGTGAAATTAAATAGATGGTACAGGAAATGTTGGATATAGAAATCATTTACCATAGCCAAAGCAAATATTCTTCACCAGTTGTCATGGTATGAAATGAAGATGACACTTGGAGGATATGCCCTAATTATAAGGAACTCAACAAGTACACTATCAAATATAAGTTTTCTATTCCTATCATTGATAATTTTATAGATGAATTAAATGGTACTATTTATTTTACCAAGTTATATCTTCATTCTAGGTATCATCAAATATAGATCCATGATGAAGACAACCAAATTTTTTTTTTAGGACTCATTAAGGCTATTATGAGTTTTTGGTTATGCCTTTTGGTCTAATATATGCACCATCTATCTTTTAGAATTTGATGAATACTATTTTTAGGCCATTTTTGAGGAAATTTATTCTGGTATTTGTTATAATATTTTTATTTACAGTAAAAATTAGGAAGACCATTTACACCATGTGAAATAGGTACTCTCAATTTTGGAACAACATCAATTATATGCCAAACCTTCCAAATGTAATTTTGGAGCTTGTGAGGTTGAGTATTTGGGTCATTTGGTTTCACATACAAGAGTAAAATTGGATCCTAAAAAAATCCAAGCAATGGTGGACTGGTTGATTCTTAAGAAACTCAAGTAACTAAGGGGAATTTTGGGGCTAACTAGTTACTATTACAGGTTTGTCAAAAATTATGGTAGCATTGTATCCCTACTGACATATTTATTGAATAAATAATCCTTTCAATGGACTAATATAGCTAATAAGGTAATTGAACAATTGAAATTGGCAATGTACACCACTCCATTATTGGCTACTCCTAGTTTTTCCAAGACTTTTGTGGTTGAATGTGATGCATCTAGGTATGGTATGGGTGTTTTACTCATGTAATAAGGTAGACCAATTGAATTTGAAAGTCATCCATTGAAGGGTAAAAATTAGCACAAACCCATTTATGAGAAGGAAATGATGGCCATTTTACATGCAGTTAAATAATGGAGGCCTTATTTGATGGGTCATCATTTTTAGGTAAAGACCAATCATGACAGTCTCAAATATTTTTTGAAACAAAGATTATCATCTGAAGAACAATAGAAATGGGTAACTAAGATGTTAGTCTATGATTTTAAAATAGTTTACAAGAAAGGCAAGGACAATGTAGTGGAAAATGCACTATCTAGGAAGGATGAATCAATTGAGGCATTGTTATATGTTATGAACATTTTATAGGTAGATTAGCTAGAGGAAGCACAATCAGAATGGGATGAGGATAATGCTACCCATGATTTGATTCATAATCTTTTGTAAGGTTTGGGTGGATTTGAAAAATTCACATGGAAGGGTGATGCATTATGGTATAAAGATAGATTATACCTCTTTATGAATTCTCTTCTTAAACAAGAAATCCTTCAAGAACTTCATGCAACTCCAATTGGGGGTCATTCAAGATTTTTGAAAACCTATCATAGAATCAAGTAGGATTTTTTTGGGAAGGACTCAAAGGGGATGTCCAAAAATATGTGGTTGAATGCATGATCTATCAACAAAATAAAGGGAAAACCATCAAAACCTTAGGTATTTTATAGCCTTTATCCATCTAGAGCCAAAGTTGGGAAGAGGTGTCTATGTATTTCTTTATAGGATTATTGATATATAATAGTCAAAATGTTATCATGGTTATGGTAGATCATCTCAGTAAGTATGCTCATTTCTATTCTTTATCACAACCATTTATTTCTAATACTGTAGATTATTCTTTTTTAATATAGTTAAGAAATTGCATGATACCCCTAAGATCATTGTCAATGATCAAGATCCCATCTTCACTAGTAATTTTTGGACTAAGTTATTTACATGTTTGGGCACCCAGTTGGCTCATAGTTCATCCTATAATACTCAAGCTAATGGACAAATTGAGGTAGTCAATAAATGTATGGACGGATATATCTATTTTTTTTTCTAATAAATAGGATAAATGGGTTCATTGGTTGCCACTTTCTAAATGGTGGTATAATACTTCTATTCATAGTTCTTAAAAAATGTCTCATTTGATGGAACTATGTGGATACCACCCACCATCCATCACTTTAACCTTGAAGGTCCATACTAAGGTTTGTGTAGTTGAAGAACATATTCACCATCAATAGGAGGTCCTTGATAGTTTGTGTGAAAATTTAGTCATGGCCCAGAATCGCATGAAATAATAGAAAGATCAATATAGGAGTGAGAGGCACTTTGACATTGGTGATTGGGTTTTTTTTACTTAAAATCATATAATCAATTGTCCTTGAAGAAATAGAAAAAATATAACAAGTTATCCCTTAAGTATTATGGGCTTTATCAGATCTTGCAAAAAATTTGTAGTGTGGCCCACAATTTAGAGTCTTCTTCCTCTACTCGCATACATCTAGTATTTCATGTATCATGCCTGAAGAGAGTCATTAGACACAAAGTGGCTACCCAAACTAAGTTACCAGAATTAGATGAGGAAGGATGAGTTTTTATTGATCTTGAGGTGATCCTTCAAATTCACACTAAGTAATTATAGTCTCAAGCTATCAAGGAGTACCTGATCAAATGGAAGAATTTGCCTTGTAAAGATGATACTTGGGAGGATGAATATTTTGTGCAGCAACATTCATATTTGACTCAACATTGAGGACAACATTGTTTTGAAGGGGATGGGTATGGTACACCCTTAACCTTTGGCATGTCTTTGGATATGTGTGGCCAACTTGTGGCTTACATACCTATTTTATATTCTTGTTGCATTTCTCTATGTTTTTAGTTAGGTCAACCTATGGAATAACCTTGGCTAATTATAATATATATAGGAGGTAGTGGTTATTCTTTGATCATAATTTTAATTATTTTTATCTTAGTGCATTGTTTTGGAGGTTTCCCCCTTGAAGTGGCTTTGTTATATTATCCAATTTTCTACTCTGCTATCAATTATTTTTGTGTGATCTCTCATATTTGCTTATTATATATGATATAAAATAATTATGTGCAAAAATATAATTAATTTCATTACAAGTGTTATAATGTGTACATGTTTTTTTCAATGAGAATAATGCATATGCATTATCATGCATACCCATTTTCTTCACATTACACAAAAAGGTAGGAAAGATCTATTAAAAGTGGTAGATGGTTTACTAAAATAAATGTTAAGTATAAGGAATATAAAATTATAATTTAAATTTATTTGAGTAACTATAATAAATTAGGTTCAATTTACATATGATAGAGTTAGTCTCACAATTGCATGTTTTACAATGTGGGAGATAGTTTTTTAAAATCCAATCTAGTTAATACTTAGGCATTTTTAGGGTCTCAATATTAAACCTAGGGATTTTAAGGCATAACCTTTATATTTTATGCCCATTTTTGGTAAATATGTTCATTTTAAATTTTTTTGTGCCTTTTGGATCACTTGCTAGCATTTCTAGGAGTCATAGGTTTGTCAAAATTGAAGTTTACAAACCACTCACTTTAAATTAAACCTAAAGTGTCATGATTTGGACAAGATAGGTCATATTGATGAATTTCACACATCAAATAATAACTTTATGTTAATTTCACTTACTCATCCTCCTTACCTCATCCCTAATCACTTTATCCTCATCCTTTCTCATCTCTAATCACTCCTTCCTTATCTCTTATCATCCCTAATCACTCCCTTATTGACCCTCACCATCCCTCATCATCTCTAATCACTCTCTCATCATCCCTAATCACTCCCTCTTTAACCCTCACCATCCTTCATTATCCCTAATCACTCACTCCTAATCCTTCCTCATCAATAGTTAGTTCCTCATTGACCCTCACCATCCCTCATCATCTATAATCACTCACTCATCATCCCTAATCACACCCTCATTGATCATCACCATCCCTAATCATCCTTAATCACTACTTCATCATCCTTCATCATCCATAATCACTTCCTCCTCATCCCTCATCATCCCTAATCACTCCATCATTAACCCTCACCATGGCTCATCATCCATAATCACTCACTCATCCTCATTAATCACTCCCTTATTAACCCTCACCATCCGTAATGACTCCCTCATCATCTCTACTCACACCCTCCTTATCCATCATCATCCTTAATCACTCCATCTAATACATTTATGGTAGAACAATAACTTTTTGCTTGTGATTGATTGGCCTATTTTTCAACTCCAAATTTTACTCACTCAAATAAATCCCAAAAAAACTTTGATTTCACTCATAATCTTTCACTCAAATAAGAAACTCAAAGATACCATCTAATTTTTTTGTGGGATTCAAAGATCTATATGGTGATCCATTCCCAAACTATAGAGAGAAAGTGTGTGTCCAAATACCTAAACTATAATAAATAGGAAAGAAATTGCATAAAGGGTGGGACAAAATTTTATTACTTATATATATATATATATATATATAACAATTTGGGCATCTAATAATCCAAATCTCAAAGTTTAGAATACAAATTTATATCTATACAAATAAGGGTTAGTGGAGACTAGTTGAGAATCCCAACCCCAACCCCATAGTTGACCATATATCCATAGTAGACAAGATTTATAGATGTAATCATAGTTGACCATATATATGTAATCATTAATCTAGTAGAGTGTGATCCAATCTGATATCTGATAGATTGTGTTTCCCAACCCAACTCAATCTATACCCAACCTGATCTATACCCAACTTGATATATAAATGAAATGAAGGGCATATTCCTTAATCTAGTGCATTAAGGATGGGCCACTTAGAGCTTGGGCATGGTCCAATGGGCCTAAAGGCCAAATTATGGCCTTATCATACTCTATGTATTCCCTGGTCCTAATATAGTATATCAAATGATAGTATAGGAATGGGGGCCCTACAATAAATATATGAAGGTACCATTTTGAAGGTCTTACTTTGATATCAAACTTTCCATACTTGATAAGGCAATGGAATATTTCCCTCCCTAATTTATCTATGCTAAATATTAAGGGTAATGGAATATTGTCTTTTTGATATCTACATTTAATTCACCTAATAGTATATCAAGGGAATATTTCCTTCTCGATGGATAGTAAAGGAGTAAGGCACAACTATTAAGGGAAATTTTCCTTCTTGGTATCTATCCTTTATTTAATTTTGGATTAAGGCATGGCTATCAAGGGAATCTTAATTTATGATAGATAGCTTTGTACTTACCCTACCTACTTAACTATGCCCTAACCGATAAGGCAAAGGAAGCTTCCTTCCCAATATATAGCTTTGATTTTATCATACCTACTTTTCCTTTCTAGAATAGATTATTAGCTATCAAGGGAATCTTGTTTCCAGATATATAACAAACATATATTATTTCCCTACTTACTTAGATATTACCCACCTACTTAGTTTTTATTATTAGCAAGGAAAGTTTGATTCCCGATAGATAGAATGAGAAAATATTTTTTGAATGATGTTACATATTTAATAAATTTATACCATTAGGTATGCCCTACCTACTTTACCTAGTTAAGTATGCCCTACTTTATTGAATATCTAATCCATATCTTGATCTTAAGTATGCCCTACATAAATACCTGATCCATATATTTATCTTGACTATGTCCTACCTACCTTCTTATAATTTAGTATGCCATACCTACCTGTCCTTCTTGCCATACCTACTTGAGTATGCCCTACCTACCTATCCTTATTTTCATACCTAATTGAGTATTTTTTACCTGATAAAATACTCAAGCCATATATTGATATTTAATACCCTTATCGAGTCCTTATTTCCATATAATAATAAGGATGAGGAATGAGTGATTAGTGATAATGAGCAATGATGAGGTTCAATGAGGGAAATATTAGGGATGATGATGGATGAGTAAGGAGTGATTAGGAATGATTAGGGATGATGAGGGAGTGACTATGGATGATAAGGGTTAATGAGGGATAATCAAGGTCAATAAGAGAGTGATTAAGGATGATGAGTGACAATTAGAAAGTATTTAATCATACTACATATAGGGGTAATATCTATTATATGGGCCATGCTCTCTACCTAATGTGTGAAATACTAATTTATTTCATTCCTTCTTATTGAATGGGTATTGAAACACATGATTTAGATGATGGGGCATTGACTGATCCATATATTAAAAATAAAGGAGGCATTCTAACCTATATATAGAAATGAGTGACTAAGAATGATCAAACACAAGTAGAAAGCTACTACAACCACCATAAAGTTATTGGAGGGGGTGATTATTGAAGAAAATATATATATCAAAAATTCAAGCTTCCCCTTTTTTACACCTCAGAATAGATGAATTAGGTATGTAATGTTGCCATTACCTTATATTGGGTATATAAAGTTTGAGATTTAGGTAGGGCCTTCAAAATGGTGACCCCAATATATCTGTGGTGGTAGTCCCATTCCTACACCATCCTTTTATATATTTTGTTAGGGAGTGGGGCATATTCAGAGTATGACAAGGCCCAGTTTGGCCTTTAGGACCCATCAGGCCATGACCAAGCTCTAATTAGGCTCTCCTCGATACATTGGATGAAGGCATATACCCTTCACCCCATTCATAGATCAATTTGGATATAAATTAGGTTGGGTATAGATTGAGTTGGGTTAGGAAACACACTCTATTGGCTACCAGATTAGAACACACTCTATCAAATTTGTAACCGCCTCTCTATCTATCTAACAATTTTGTCTACTATGGACATAATCTAAATAGTATATAGATAATGAGCAGAAAATATGGGATTGGGATTGGAATTATCAACTAATCTCTAGTCACCCCTATCTATATAGATATAAATTTGGGTTCTCAACTCTAGTATTATAATTATTATATGCTTAAATCCCAATCTATTTATATAGGTAATATAATTATATCCCACCCTTTACTACCCACTTCATTTATGTCAAAGAGTAAGGAAATGTAATCTTTTCTTCTTGATACCTAGCTTTCTTCACCTATTATATCATATCAAAGGAATATTAACTTATCTATAGATATCAAGTTAGTAAGGCATAGCTATCAAGGGAAGTTTACCTTCTTGATATCTATCTTTTCTTTGCTTCTAGATTAAGGCATAACTATTAAGGGAAACTTGATTTATGATAGATAGCTTTATTTTTACCCTACCTAATTAGTTATGCCCTACCCAATAAGGTAAGGGAAACTTGATTCTTAATGTATATCTTTATTCTTATCCTACCTACATACCATTTATAGAATAGATTCTTAGATATCAATGGAAGCATGCTTCTTAATCTATAGCTTTCACATATTCTTTCCCTGCCTACTTAGTTATGCCCTACCTACTTAGCTTCTATTGTTAGCAAGGGAAGTTTTATTCCTTATAGATAGAATGAGAAGGGAAGTTTTGAATCATGTTATGTATATAATAGATCTATATCATTGATCATTACCTACCTACTTGAGTATTCCCTACGTATTTTACCTAATTGAGTATGCCCTATCTAATTAAATATTTGAGCCATATCTTGATCTTGAGTATACCATACCTAAATTATAGATTGAATACTCAAGCCATATCTTGAAAGGAGGGGAATTATAATTTATATAGAGAAAGGAATGAAGAGGATAAAATCATGCACAATTAGAAAGCCACTACACCCACCATAAAGGTATTAGAGGGAGTGGTCCACTATGTATAATGTCCAATATGGTATGAATGATTTATGTGATGCATTACACATCCATATAATATAATAGACTAATGTCATATTTATATATATTTCATGATGTTGATATGATAAATAATGAAATCTAGTTGTGGTTAACATGATGTGATGGTTAATTCATACCATATTAATATAATAGTTGGTTTCAACTACTTGACATCATTAAATAAATTCACTATGTATTAGTTGTGTTAGTGTGGTGGAACCATTGTTTACATTTACCTTGATCATAAGTGGACATGGTACTTTTGTGTCACTTTTGGCCTATAATGGACCTAATCACAAGTAAAATTGACATGGAGGGGTTCTTATATGCCCCAATCCCAATATATATATATATATATATATATATATATATATATATATATATATATATATAAGTAATATAATTTCATCCCACCATTTACTCACTTGCATGCCTATTTATTTTGGATAAGGGCTCTAGATACACTCTCTCTCTCCATAGTTTGGGCATGTATTAATATATATATCTTTGAATCCCACTAGAAAATTAGATAATATCTATAAGCTCCTTATTTAAGTGGAATAGGATGAATGAAATAAGAGTTTCCATGGGCCTTATTCGAGCTATAAAAAATTGGAATTAAAACATAATCCAATTAGGCACAAGAGGAAAACCATTATAACCACCATCAAGGTATTGGAAGGAGTGATTATGGATGAGGAGGGAGTGAGTAGAGATGATTAGGGATGATGAGGGAATAATTAAATATGATTAGGGATGATGAGGGTTAATGAAAAAGCGATTTGGGATGATGAGGGAGTGATTAGGGAAAATGAGGGAGTGATTAGATATGATGATGGATGGTGAGGGTCAATGAAGATGAAGAGAGAGTGATTAAGGATGATGAGAGATGATGAATAAAGTATTAGGGATGATGAGGGATGGTTAAGGTCGATGAGGGAATGATTAGGTATGATAATGAAGTAATTAGGGATGGTGAGGGCAAATGAGGGAGTGAATAAATATGATGATGGATGAGGAGGGAGTTATTATGGATGATGAGGGATGATGGAGTGATTAGGGATGATGAAGGATGGTGAGGGTTAATGAGGGAGTGATTAATGATTATGAGGGAGTGATTAGAGATGATGAGGGATGGTGAGGATCAATGAGAGATTGATTATGGATAATTAGGAATGAAAAAAGAGTGATTATGAGTGATGAGGGATGATGAGGAAGTGATTAGGGATGGAGGGATGATGAGAAAGTGAAATTAAAATAAATTGGTTATTTGATGTGTTCAAGTCATCAATGTGACATATGTTTTCCCAATCACACCATTTTGGCTTGAGTTTAAAGTGAGTGATTTGTAAAATTCAATTTTTTCAAACTTAGGACTCCTAGAAGTGTTGAAAACCATTCCAAAAGAAACAAAAACTCAAAAAATTACCATATGCTTACCCAAAATAGACATCAATTACAAAATTTATGCCTTGAAATCCCTAGGTTTAATATTGAAACCTTGAAAATGTTTAAGTACTACCCAGATTAAATTTTGAAAAATTATCTTCCACATCATAAGGAATGTAACTATGAGACCAACTGCATCAGATGTAGAGTGACCCTAATTTATTATATTTACTAAAATAAATTAAAAGTATAAGCAATATAAATGTAAAATTATATTTTAATAAACCATCTACCCCTTATAATATATCTTTTATGGTTTTTTGTGCAATGTTAAGATAATATGTACACATTATAGCACATATGCATTCCTTTTACATTACATGAAACAAAACATATACCCCTTCCAATAGATCTTTTCTAATTTTTACTACAATGACAAAGGAATGTGTACACACTATAATGCATATGTGTTATAGCATGTACATGCTATGTTTATTTTTATTTAAAGACCAAGACTTTTGGATATGAAATGGTTTGTATTCTTAAGCCAAAGTCTTGGACCTATCAACACACAGTCGAATTTGAGTGTTTTGAGAAAAAACAAAAAAATTAAACTTCCATCACCAAATACACTTTGAATTTAAATGAGAAAATTCGTAAAATTATTACCTCAACTATGAACACACTCTCTTCTTCCAATTATATATATTTTTTAATTTTTGGACTATTTTAATATTTCTATTTATTTTGATTTCTAACTATGGATTTTTTAGGCCACTAAATGATACAAATATACATGCATATATATGTTTAATTATTTTTATTTTTTTAATCCAAATGCATCAAAATAATGTGGTCATAAACTAGGCCTAATTCTATGTGTATTCAAAAAATTAATTTTCATTTTTTTTGGGGTAGTTATGGAGGTTGTATGACCATATATCCATTTTGTTTTCATATTCTAGGATCTATTTACTTATAAAATTAATAAAAAAAATATTCATTAATTTTTTTAATAAAATATAGTCACAAACTAGATGATCTTATCTAAATTTTCACAAAAGGGTTTCAAAAAATACTAAACTTTTCTATAAAAATGTTGCATCATATAGACGACTATCTACTTTGTTTTCCTAAAAAATAGTTATTCCTTTTTAAATTTTATATGTTTGACCTACTTATACTTAACCATTTAAAAAAAATAGTGTTTGGGAAAGTAGACTCGAAATGCTACAATTTATGTTTTTATACCATGTTCAAATTTTGAGTGTAGCCATCTCAAATAATCTATAGAAGTTGATATTTTTTAATTTTTAGGAAAAACATGTCCATGAGTAAGCCCCTTTTTATACCCCAACTTTTTGAAATTATATTCAATAATTATATGAAGTAAATATTAAAGATGATCATATCTAAATATGGCCACACAACCATCAAATTTATTTTTATAATAATAATGTGAATCAAATTATACACAAAAAATGATTACCACAAAATGTGAAAATTTGTGTCCGTGCGCGCGTGCGTGCACGCACATGCATGTGTGCATGTGCGCACATGTATGTGCATGGACACATGCATGTGTGTCCATAAAATCCATGTATACATATAAAATAAAAACATAATTGAATGTTGAGTGAATGTCATATAGGCATACATTGCCAATAACACATATATTACCATATAGGCATACAAAAATTTACATCATCTAAGAACATAATAGAATGTCATGTAAATGTCATATAGGTATAAAATGCCAAAAACATGTAAATTTTCATATAGAGACACAAACATTTGCATCATTTAAGACATCCTACTCATCAAATAGTCTCCCTTTCTTTGCCTTCCTTGAATAAGACTCTCCTTGGGATGCCCTACTCATAGATGGAGATTCCTCAGATGCATTATATTCCTCCAAGGTCTGACTATGAGTCCTTATAAATTAATATCTCACCTATAGATAAACATGTTAATATAAAATTTACATACTATAAATGCAACTAAGTTCAAAATTAATTTTAAAATAATATAAAAAATATTTAAACATGCATTTACCATAATCTTTTGGTCATGCTCAATCTGTGTTTGATGCTTGATAGGGTAAGTGATAGGTTGAGGTGTATGAATAGGTGTGTGAAAATGGGAAAAATTTATAAGATGACCTACTAAGGATCTGAATGGGACTATCAAATGTCATTAGAAAACCCTAAGTACACAATACATTCACATAAGTTATATTTTCCCAACTATAATGTATAATTATTAAAATAAATCTATATTTATAATTCAAAATTAAAATTTAACATGAACCTCAATGAGTTCCTACACAAATACATTGCAACAAAAATGCATGTGTCTATCTCAGTTTGTAGAGATGGAGTCGTCTCCACTATGGTCATCAACTGAAATATATGATTGTTATTTGAACATAGATCCATATAAATAAATACATGTGTATGAAGTATAATATTAATGAAAAATAACATATATATATATATATATATATATATATATATATATATATATATATATATATATATATATATATATATAAACATCACCCTAGTAACATCAACAAATATAATATTATATGGCCCAAAAATTTGTTGTGAATATGTAAACATCAACTAACTAAGATCAAAAAATGTAGCAGTAGACCATGAAGATGATGGTATTTTCTACTCTTGCAACAAAAAAAATTACATATATATTATTATATTTATGTGTAAATTAATTGTTGGCATTTAAATACAAATATAACTAAAATTTAACATCTTAAATATATAATATTCCTACATATGTGTAGTCGACATGTGCACACTAAATTAACCTACCAAAAACTCATCACTTAAAAGTATATCATGTAGGCCCTCAAAAGCACCACCATCATCAGTTGAAGGTCTGGTACATATATCACCACAATATATATATATATATATATATATATATATATATATATATATATATATATATATATATATATATATATATATATATATATATATATATATATATATATATATAGGTTAGTTACACACAAAATCTATAAGTGGTTTATCCCCATGTCCACCCTCCCCAACATCAATCTTAGTAAGCCTACTTGTATGTTGAATGAGTGTTTTAGTAAGTGCACTAATTACATGCAAAGTATCAATCTCTATGATCTCTTTCATTATAGAGGGAATATCAAGATGAAGTGGATTTTGGGTTGGGAATCCTATAGGAATATTAATCACATAATTTTCACTTGGTTTATCCTATATATATCCTTTTCCTTAGCCCTAAAACTTTGAATAGTCAAAAAAATTGGGAATTTCATTGAGGAAAAAATTGCAATAGATTTTTAT
>JARHVA010000116.1:2522500-2640000 GCA_037957365.1 Torreya grandis | reverse complement strand
GATCAAAAAGATAGGTGGTATGGAAACACATCTTGAAACCAAAGCACAATGGGAGACCTTGGAGAATCAAAACCACTATAAGTCCATTACATCATAGCTAGCATCAAAAGTTTGAAAGATAAAAGAAAACTAAATAAAACATTAAGCACCTAGAGCCACCAATCTTGTAAATGGAGAAAGAGGTGGTGGAGGACTATCAAGTTTATCTCCCCAACCTCCCTAATGGGAGGAGAGGTATCAAGTACAATCCAACCATCATCTTCCTTATTTTATTCTTCCACTTCTTCATTTTGAGCATGGTGGGTGGAAAAGGTAAGATCAAACTGAGGAAACTTTCCTTGTCCATAATTGCCTATAGGAACAAACCCTACATAACCAAGATCATTATTGGATGATGATCTCTCTCTAAATCCATTAAAGGAAGAGAATCTCCACCTAGAAGGATGGGAAGGGTTTAAAAGATTGAGCAATTTTGTGATCTATAATTGTCATGGCTCTATGGTGTGTGATGACCTTATTGATCTTATTTTTTGTGTTAAAAGTCATGATGGGGATCTTCTAGTGGTGGAACTTTATTGATTTTGAACGAGGCACTGCCCTAATGGTCATGAAGAGATTGAAGATGTCGAACCTCCATCTCCACTTTGTTTGCTTAAACTTAGATCTGGAGCATGACATTAAATAAGATAAATACTTTTATATTGTTAGAAATATAAAAATATTTATCTAATCTTTCTTTATTATAAGTAACAACATTCATGTCTTTCCATAGAATACAAATGATTTCAATGCGGAATATATGCCATATTTGCTTATAATTTTTAGGGAGGGGGACAAAATCCATTAAAAAGATGATGTTCCAAGTGAAAGGTTCAGGCCTAAAGGGTCACAAGAATGAATGAATCCAATTCCATGCATCCTAAGCTCTAACACAAAATTATAAAATGTGCTTAAGGGACTCAATATGACCACAAGACATCTAGGAGGAAGAATCACCATGTGGAGTAACCTTTCTTAGAGAGGGAGACCTTGGTATAAAAAACACCAAGAAAAAATGGGTTTATTGGGTTCAACTATAGCAGACCAGACAAAACAAAATCTCCTATGAGGTGACTTTATAATCTTGAATTCATTGCAAACTCAAAGGCTATAACCAATGTGCCAAAAGATAACAATATTGTTGGTCATAATTTTCAGCGATGATGTACTCCAAATATATAATTTTAAAATCTATGAAAATTTATTAAAGATAAAAATGATGTCCAGTGGAAATGATTATTATTTTTATTCTTCATGATTAAGTGAAAATTCTCAAGTACAATAGCTACAAATGTAAGGTTTAGTGAAAGGACCAACACCCACTAAAAATATAATGAGAACCAAGTCCCATTTATTTTATGTATTATTAGTTGTTTGGTGAATATATGTTCTCAATGAGGATAAAATTATAAGGAACTGCATTTTTTCCTATGTGTAACAGGCTATGATTAATATTTAAGTGTCTTTATTTGTATATAGTTGATATATGTGATAATTAAGTGTTCTTATTCATTGAAAATGTGTGTATTGTAAATAGATATGTATTTCATATAAATGTAAAGCATGAATTCAAGAGTATGTTTTAGTCAATATTTGGATTGGTGATGAGTTTCCATCCATCAATTTGTATCTCAAATTACATGTTTATTATAATTCATATTTAATTTTTCATTTCTCTTGAAATATATATTTATTAAAGGAAAGAAAGTTGGAGATAATCCTAGATTAATAAATATAGATATAAATATATTTTCATAATATTATAGTATAAGTATAAATGTATACATGAGTAACAACTCATCTTATATTATGATAGTGAAGAGAGAATAGGGATTGAAATAATGTTTGACTTTTAGTTTGTAGGAAATCAGACTTATCTAACAATGTTTCAATTTTATAAATAAAATTAATAATTTTAATTATAGCATGTCAATATTGTCCCATCCATGTTAGATGCTTAGGTTTCACTTGTAGGACCACATAGACCTACACAATCTTTACCCATGCTTAAAATTTTAAAAAAAAATCAAGATGTGTTTGTTCATTAGCTTTTATATTATATTTACTTAGTTTATCATAGTTTAATTTATCATTTTTTTTATATATTTCATTTTTGGTAGCCATAATCTAGAACACAAGATTGTTTTATTTTGTCATATTATATATCCACCTTGTGTAAATTATTTAATTGATTTTGTACAAGTCCATTTTTAAATATAATAAATGTCATAATAATATTATTACTGAAATTTGATATTATATTAGATAAAAACTAATAACAAAAATAATAAAATTTAATTTTCATGCTCATAATAACACAAATATTTTTCCAAATTCATCGAAATATATTTAAAATTAATGAAATATTAATTATAGTTTAATTTTTAGATTTATTATTTCATATTTAATCTTTTTTATTGAAGCAAGAGTTCTTTGTGATGTAAATAAAAATTAAGGGATGATGTATGATCTATTTAATATAGAGACATACATAACATTATAGTATCACTTTTATGATATTTATATTAATATATGTTATTCCTTTCCTCCATTTATATTATAAATCATCCCTCCTCAACAAACCACTACTTAATCTAGTTCTTTTTTTCTACCTTAAAACTTCCTATCTAAAATTATATATATATATATATATATATATATATATATATATATATATATATATATATATATATATATATATATATATATTTCATAGTTTCAAATACAATATAAAAAAAATGATATTAATTAGAAGATTTAAGATGTACAAAGTGAAGTCTTTGAGTCGAGATAAATCAAGTTACTTATAACCCAAAGAATTATTTCTAATAAAACCATTATTAACTAGTTGGAGGCTAATTTCTAATCCATTATTAAATGAAGAACTGTTATAGTAGGAGATGTAAATAGCTTTCATTTTTTTCATATTAATAATTATTCATTGAAGAATAATTTTTTGGAGAAGTGTTGGTGGATCAAAAAGATAAAACTGTAGAGATTGATAAATTAAATATCAATAAAATAAATGTTATGATAAGTAAATTAATAATATCAATGTTAAATTTAGATATCACATTTGATAAAATTAATAATGAAACTACTTAAATCTGATCTTGATTTTTATAATATTAAAAAAAGATAGTAATTAAAATTAAAATTTATTAGAATATGTTTAAAATTAATGAAGATAATACATTTTTTAGATTTAATATTTTATATTTAATCCTTTTATTAAAATAAATTTTTTTGTAATATAAATTAAAATTAAAAAATAATATACAATCTTATTGATTTAGAGACATACATAATATTAAATTACCTCTATCTATATATATATATATATATCCTCTCCCCCACCCATATCATAAATCAATCCTTTTCAACAAACCACTACTCTATTCAGCACTTCGTTTTCATCTTGAAACTCCTCTTTTAAAAATAATATCTTATATTTGTTTCATTGTTTTAAACACATAACATCTAAAAATAATATTAATTGGAAGATTTAAGATGTACATAGTGGAGTTCTTGACAAATCAATTTATTCATGGCTCAAAAAACTAATTTTTATTAAAACCATTATTATTTAGTTAGAAGCCCATTTCAAGGGTATATGATTAAGAATATTATTAATTGAAGAATTTTTATGATAAATAATGTAAATAAATTTCATTTATTTTAATCAATAATTATTTATTAAGGAATAATACTTTGAAGAAGTATTTTTTAGATCAAAAGGATAAAAATATAAAAATTGATAATTTGAAAAATTATAATTAAGAATTAAAGCAGCAAGTAAAGTTATATGATGTAAATATTAAAAATTTATTGTGAAGAGTTTTTTTTGGAGTGGAATCTACTACCTACTTCTTTTTTACAAATATTATATATTTATTAAAGAAAATTTGAATCGATTATATGTTTATTTCTCTATTAATACACTTTCTTTTATATAATGATAATTCATTAGTTTCTTATACATTAGAGATTTGAGTTCATCAATATCATATGTAAATATAAATCAAAATGAGTTGTTGAAATTATAAATAATATATGTAAATTAAGTATGAATTCTTTTATACTTGATAAGAAATTAATTTTATCCTCTTCTTCCATAAATAATAATTCTCTTCATAAATACCAAAATAAATTTAAAAAAATAATTATAATAATAAATTTTTATAAAAATAAGATAATATTTATATTAAAATCTAATTTAATATAATTTTTTTTTTTAAAATTACTCTATACTCTTCACCTTCTTTATATGTTCATTAAATTTTTTAATTTTAATTTTAAAAGCATAGAATTCTTTTCAATTTTTTAATTTTAAATTCTTTTCACCAAATTCACTCTCTATTCTACCTTCTCCATGTTTTCATTATTTTTTTAATTTTATGATTAAGATCATATGATTAATGAACTGTTTTCATCACCCACCATATTTATTTACTTTGAATGTGGAAAATAGCATTCTTTTCAAACGAGAAGAAAAAGAACTACTGGTTTATATTTCTCCAAGTGTTTATTATAATGTTTTAAATAAATTTTCCTACGTGCTTAGATTGGATTGAGGTTGATAATACCTAAATAAATTTTTGTTCTTGTCTTACAATGACTATTAGACCCACGTTTTTCTTTAGTATTTTTTTTGATCTTTGGTACAATATCAATTGGATGATATATTTTTTTGGTATTTGATGGGTATTATTGTTTTCATTAATTTTTTTTTTTTACTATAATTAATAGTTAATACAATGTGTAGAGCAGTTAATAGTTAATATAATGTGTAAGGGTTAAGGAGATGAAATCATTTCTTAATGTTTGATAGAGTAGTTGGACTTTTTTTTATTATTTTGCTTATCATTAGTAAGTGGCAATTACTTGTATGTCAAGGGACCAATGAATAGGGTTTATATAAATTCCCAGTCCATGTTCACTTATTGCTTAAGTAGGGTAAAATTACAAGTTTTACCACTTACTAAGAGTTTTAATGGAATGCCAGTTGTGCTCTTTTAGGCACTAGCGTGACCACTTAACTGTTGTTGCCATTTAAAAATGCATAACACTTGTATATTCAACATAATGGCATAAAAATTTGTAAGCTTGATAGAACAAGTTTAATGTGAAGGAGAAATCAATAGGTTTTACATTTATACATATAATCTATAGCACTTTTTAGGTTTATAAATAAAAGTTGGGTTGGGACAGCAAATCAAATAAGTAAATAGACCCAAAATGTTATTTTCCCTTCTGAAGGCTTTCTGTTCCAATGTTTTTAATTCTCATGTGACTCTTCATAAATTAGATCCTAACCTCTAATTTTGAAAATGGATAGCTCCAAATTCCAAACTAGTATACCATAATTGGTTTAATATTTTAGTTCTTTTTTTTTGGTATGTGTTTCTTATTTTCACTTTGCTTGGCTATTGAGGTGTATATCTTAATGATATATAATGTGTTTATCTTGGTATGCTACTAGTCATTCAGTTTATGAGGCCCAAGGAAATTAGAATTGAATGTTTGGAAAAAAGATCCTTTATTTTTGCTTATGGACTCTCCCTATTTTTAGTCCAATTTGATATTCTTAATTTTATGTAGTACAACGTAGTGCATAATTTTAGGTCAATTTTTTTGTCTTTGACCTTTTCTTATATAAAATCATCGTGGTGGAGTTGCTTCATTCCATTGATCTATTCATATTTTTGTTTTCTTTTATGTAATTAATCTATTATGTTTTCTAAGAATACACCAGCCCAAAACTAAAACTCTAGATCTAGCAATCTTTGTGATTATTTGTTGTTGGAGATTTCCTCTACAAATCCTTTTTATTTACACATATAGTTAGTATTTGCATCTCATTCTCTAATTGAAATCAAATCATAGCTAGGTCCCTTTAGGACTTAACATTCATGAATGCATCAAACACATCCCTGTAGAGATTATGCTATAGTACCTTGCATTATGATAGCATACATGATGCAAATATTTGACAATGCCCTTTCTAAGATATAGACTTAAATCACTATCTTAGCTTAAAGGCTAATATAGTAAAACTATATTCTAACTTCTACAACATTCTCTAAGAAATTTTCATGCTTTACAAAACTCTGGGGATTCTCTCAAGTCCTTTTTCTCTCTTAAGTTTTCGAAGACTAAAAGTCGAGCTCTGTTCTCAAACTCATGCCCCCTCTGAAGCTACCATGAGCTTCTATAACTTTTCAAGTTTTTTTCCCCATTATTTGAGCAATCAAATCTTCTGTGTGAGCTATTTTTTCCTCTAATTTCTTCTCCCTCTAGTCTTTTGTCTTGATTTTCCTTATAAAATTCCTTCTAATGGTTGTTTCCTTTTACAATAGTTATTGTAATAGTAATTTTTGGTTCCTTATAAAAAATTGATGCATCTACTCAATGTTGTGTTGCTATATCTTTGGCATAGGATATTTCTTCTTGTTTGTTACTATTTCATTGCACTTAAGCTATCGATCTAGAAGAGTGGTAAAGCCATGACATGTAGTTTTCTTGATTTAGTCTATAGAATAGCCTCACAAATTTATAGACCATATCTTTATTTTCACTCCCCTTTGCTAGGATATCAAACTTTACACTTTACATACTTAAAACAAAAAGCATCCTTTGCCATGTTGGCATGTAGGATGTGATCCAACTTGTGGAGAAATTGACTATCAATGGAATCTCCCAAGATAATGCTATGGAATTATGTTCATCATGCTGATGTATCCTTCAAATACTTCTTGGCATACCCAACCAAACTCACATTGATGCCAACATTGCCTAGCCAACTGGAATAATTTCATCCTTTAGATATGGTGCAGAGTCCATCAATGCTACAAAATAGGCATGTGTTCAACCAATGTCTCCTTGGTCTTCACTCTTTTTACCATGCTATTATGGAAATATAATAAAATAATAATGCCATATGTTGGAACACTTTAGAAAGGTTTATAAAGTGAGAATACTTGTATGCAATAGCATAAGCCTATAAAATTTGAAAGGGGTCACCCCTATGGGGATTACTTTGAAAAGCTTGTCCTTTGAATAATCCTTCATAGAAGGTCCAAGTATTAGGAGACGCTTGAACATTGAAAATTCATATTTAAATAACCCTAATTGTAGAGAACTTTTAAAACCAATATATTAGCAAAAATAAATATTTTTTAGTGATATGGGATTGTTTGTAGATGCAGATGCTCCTTCATCAACTATGAAAATGTGTAATTCACCAAGTCTATTATAGGTTGAGATGTATAATGAGGTACACTATTTTAGATTTTTTCAAAATTTCTCCATTTTTTATTGAAATTATTTCTTGTTGGTGGTAGAGTTGTTGTAAGCATTTTAGACTTCTACTTTTTACAAAATTCATGCTTATGCTATATAGAACCTTTTATATTTGTGTTCTTTAACGTGAGACATCTTGCACTGTTCATTGAATATGTTGTTATCAGTTGATTTCTTAGGCTATCAACATTTATGTAGGATTTTGATGCTAAACACAATGGTCTTTTAAGTTAACAAATTGTGTAATTGTGGGCTCTTCAAGGTTAGCTCAATCTAATTCTTTAAGTAATATAGATAATGATTTATCTTGCCAATTGTCAAGCCAAGATGAAAGTGATGTGACTCTTCCATTGAACTTACCTTTAGGGCATAGTGAGATTTCAAAGCCTATGGACTCATCCAGCATGGGAGATGATAATTAGGACAACATCAATGACCATGTATTTTGATTGGACCTTATTGATGATTTATTACATGTAGTGTTTTCACTCTATGGATTAGTTTTATAGAACATGAAATCATCACCAATCATCTAATCTTGAGGGTTCATTCTGGAGGTGTATGTTTAAATTTACCAAGCCAAAAAAATGTAAGACTTCTGATTTCAAAAATTGAGCATAACCATGGTGATATTTTTGGTTTAGTATTTTTTTTGGTTTCTTTAATTCCTTGGGATTCTAATAAATGTGAAACATAAAATATATATAAATTAATCACCAAAATATACAACTTATAACTTAAAACATAACTAATAAGTCCATTGGGTATGTTCTAGTGGTAACTCAAAGTAATTACAATGGCAATGACCCAACTTCAAGTCTGGTTAGGCATTCTCCCTATGTTAATTTAGCCAATTTTCTTATGTACAATAAATAGTACAAATACATTCCCCATGTTTATATGATATTAGGTGTTGAATGACATTCATATAAAAGTGAATGAAAAAATACAACACATGAAGTTACCCAAATAAATAGCCAATTGTTACATTAAACCATGACCCAAAAAGTAATTTTATTAAAACCCTAGGATACCTAGGCTTTTAAGCAACAATTTGGCCACTTAAATATTTCTACCATTTGAAAATGTAGAACACCTATGTATTAAACATAATGGCATAAAACTTTGCAAGATTGATAGAACAAGTTTGATGAGAAGGAGAAATCAGTAGGCTTTGAATTTATACAAACAATCTATAGCACTTTCTAGGTTTATAAATAACATTCAAGTTAGGAAAGCGAACCAGGAAAGTGCATAGACCCCAAAAATAATAAGGCATTGGGAAAATTCTACTTGTTTTTTTAATGTATGAATTGATAATTCTCCAAAGAGTTTGTTTTTTCCTTATTGCTTAAGTTGAGTTATTTTTTTTAGATAAAACCTTGGATGTAAAGATGAGAATTTGCTCCATTGCTCTCACCACTATGCCCTACAAAGTTGCTTCACTTACCATGTATTTCTTCCCACAAAAAATGCTATTTTCCCTTCTAAAGGCTCTTTTTTTCCAATGTTTTCCACCATTTCCAAGTTATAGCTCTTTCTAAATATTTTTAGATTCATCTTGCAAGTGTGTTGTTCACTTCTAATAATGCTATTTTTATTTTAGAGCTTATTTAAGTACTGTGTCTAAATTTATGGTGTAATAATTTGGTGATTTTTTTTTCATTTTTAGCGTTACTCCACTCCAACCCAATAATGGGCTTTTACACTCTACATCCTATGAAAGCCCCAACAACAAAATATAATTAGATTTAATAAATTAGGAGATATATGTAAAGCTTTTCCATTGATTCAAACTCAAATAGTAAGGCCTACCCTCAGGTCTAATAAATCTGATAGAAGCAATGAACTAGTACTGTAAATGTAGAATAGAATTGAAAAATAAAAAAATAAAAAAAATTCAAGACATGACATTATGTATTATATCAAAACACATGAACTACCAATTCAAAAGAAGTGAAACCCTTAAAATTTGACTTCAGATGTGCATGCAGAACATGTAGTTTTCATTGTGTAGCTCACCACCCAACTTTGCCTTTTAATTTAAATTGGATATATTTCTTTAAGTTCATGCAAGGATACTTCACTTCATTATTGGTAAGTAAATGTCATAAAATTTATTTCTTTTTTGGTAACTTAAAAATAATTGAAAAAAAATCCCATGTTATTGGTAAATTCATTATTCACTGTGTTAAATTCCATGGACATTTATAGGTGGTAAGGATGGGCTCAACAAAGATGCCCTTCTCATGGGGTTAAATGGCTGCCTATGACCTACAAGTCTATGAACTAGCAATGGCCTTACAAACTTTAGAAATGGGTGGAAATTTTTTGCTTCTGATCAATACTTGAAATGTTTGGTCATGGGTTGTTACTACAAGCTAATGGTCCTTGCCAAATATCAATGACACTTAATTCATTCAATAACTTCCTACATGAAAATGACTAATAGCTAAAATTTTCCCTTTGATTGGGGTCCATGCTACTAATGTACCACTATCTTCACATAATAACTAGGGGCATTATCTTATTTCTCTTAAATTTCTATCATTTCTTGAGTCAAATGTGTTAATAAATGATAAAATGACTCAAAAACCTATGCATGAGTATAAAATCCTCCTTGTTTGACTACTTATGAAGGCATTTTCCCCTAAAGCCTTAAATCCTAGAGTCACATTATTCTCACAAGGTGGATCTCATATAAGAGAAAACACATATGGTTGGCACAAGTCCACAAGTCTTATATGTAGATTATACAAATGATTTTTTACATCATTAGGTACTTAAGTCACCCCGTGATACTTGTTTTTGATAAATTAAGGTGGCAAACTAGGGGCCAAACCCTATACAATCAAAAATGACAAGAAGGCAAACAAACAAAAAATGCCTTTAGAGAGATGACAGCACAACCGAGAACAACAGAAAGAAACAAAACACAAGCAATGGAAAGACCAGAGTTAGAGAGGTCTCCCCTTACATAACTATTGATTTGATAAGATCATTAAATTTCTCATTCTCCACATTGTCAGCATACCCAATATTACCCACCACTTCCAGCATAGACATGTTCAGTAGAATTATATTTTGAAGCCCTTTGGTGAAGACCTTCTCTAGCTTCTGAATGCAATCCTTCAGGGCCCCAAATTCAATTTTCCAATCAGTCTCATTCTCAGTGATCTCACCAACTTCCTTGACATACATTTTCCCCTTATTTTTAGCAATTCCCATAGTGTCAATACCCTGCTCCTCAGTAACCTCAAAATACCTAGTAGCCTGCTTCCCTCTAGTGTCCTCTAAAATTTCCTAGATTTCCAGCTCCTCAAACTCTTCCTCCTGGGTTGCTTCTTCCAAAGCACTTTCTGAATAATCAATCATTCTGGCCTTTGGGGTGGGTTTACCAGCAATCCACCTTGACCTTCACACTCCAGAGGGGAATCCTTCCTTATTAATTTTGGAAGGCTTGTGAGATTTGCCACCTTGGCCCCCCGTGGCCTACCCAGATTCCTATGGGTCCCTTCCATAGTCTCTTTAATATTTTCTTCCTCTTCATCAACCTTTCTCTTCTTACCCTTCTTTCTCACAAAGGAGCTAGGGGTATCAACAGGGGTCTTTTTAGGGGTGGAAAAAGAGACATCTTTTGTTTTGGTAGGATTAGGGGAAACCTAAGACTCATCAATAGCATTGTCAGACACTGGGTTGGAAGGAATGTCTCCACTATCAACTCTGATATTCTTGGTTGGCTCGAGGGCACGGTGAAAGTTATATAGGTAGAAAATTAGCCCCTGGTGTAGGGGAATAAGGTTTATATCCACTTCTTAGCCATTTTAGCTCTCACCCTCAGGACAGAGTGTTCTAAAGAGGAGAGCAGGTAAAAAGGAAAGCTAATAATAACATTGTGCTTGAAATGATTTAACAAAGGAAGGTGGTAATTGTAGAACCTGATAAATTGACCCTCGAGAGTGAAGTACTTCATGAGAATGAAGCACACTCCATCCCATGGATCCAAAAGTTTAGCATGCTTGAACCCTCCTTGATACAAGATGAGTTATTCTCCCTCACCCAAAAATAGTTTATGGCTAGCCATATCCATGATTTTGGTTTTCCTTTGAAGATTTATACCCTGCATGGTCATTCCCATGGCCATAGAAATCACCTTTTTAGAGATTTAAAAACTAATTCTGCCCATTGTGATCCACCTATTCAACTAGGATCTTGTAAACTGCTCGAACAAGTTTTCATCATAACCATTCAGCCTTTCCAAATATGGGTTGATACCCCCTTCTTTATAATAATGCCAAACCAATAGATTATCTTTAAATTCATAGTAGGATATAGGTTCAATTTGAATACGATCTCCCCCCATTCTGTATTTGCAAACCCAGACAGTGGAGTTCCTAAGTTCCACCTTTAGCTTTGAACTGGTAGCTAACCCTTGATTCCATTTATGCAGAATGCAGATGTGATAGCTCATTTTATGAAATTCCCTACATCGATAACATTGTCTACTCTCATGCTTGAAAATAATTTCCCCTTGATTTTCATGATGAGACCCGTGCACCTCAACCTCGTGATTCAATGAATTATGAATGATTACCAAGAAAGTACTAAGTTTATCAAGTTTCAAGATCCATGATGGCCCTCTCGACATGGACTACCTCCGAGAGCTATCTTTGTCATCAATATGCCTCATTCTTGACAATTCATCTCTTTTTGAATGATCTCCCTAATGTTTAAGGGAATATGAACACCTTGTCACCACACCCTCCAACCTAAAAATTGCTAACCAAGGTTGGCACAAGCATCAGCGACCCTATTTCTTTCTCTGTAGGTATGGGAAATCTCAACTTTGAAAAACTTTTGTAAAATAAATTGGATATCAGTAATGATGTCTTTTAGCTTGATTCCCACATTTGATGCTTTATTAGTGGCATCTATGACCATCTTAGAGTCTCCTTGTATATTCAAGTTCCTTATTCCTAGGGATATAGCTAACTTTAATCCCCAAGTAAAGCCATTGCTTCAGCATATTGTTGTTCTGGCATCCAATTCCAACAGCATAGACAACAGACATCCATCCTTTATCATTCCTTATAATTCCTCTTCCACTAGCTTTACCATCCAACTTGGATGCCCCATCAAAGTTGAGTTTCATCTAGTTAGGTTTAGGGGGGATCCATTTTGTATTAAGTCTCTGTGGCATTTTGGAGTTATTATACCCAGGGATCTGGTTTAAAACCTTTCATTTGGCTACAATTTGGTTTTCAATTTGAAATAGGGGTTTCTCCAAAACATGAATATGAGCTATTGTAACACTTTCCATAATGGTCTTAGCAAAGGAGTTAAACACTTGAGAAGCATTTCTAGCAGTGCCCCTAAAATTTTGTGATTGTGCTTCTTCCATAAAGTCCAACTCAAACATGGTAGAGCTTGCTTCCATAATTCCATAAGCTAGGGATGTGTGAAGGTTGGGTTCTAGTTGAGAATTACTTCTTTAAGGTCAGAATTGCAGACCCATTCAATACCAAAGTTGTTAGGTATTGTGCCCCATAATTCTCAGGCAAACTCACAGTGGATAAAGAGGTGTGAAATTGATTCCTCTTTTGAACCACATCGGAAACATCTGTTAACCAGAGTAAACCCTCTCTTTTGAAGGTTATCCTGAGTAAGGATTTTGTTATGAGCAGTAACCCACCAAAACATGTTAATTTTTGGAATAAGTTTATGATTCCAAACCTTTTTCCATACATCTTTATTCTGAGCTTTAGGAATGAGCAGATGGTAAGTAGATTTGATAGAGAACGATCCATTCTTATCTGGCCACCAATATTGTTCATCCTCCTGGGGGAAGAGAGGGATTTTGATCTCTTGAATGCACTGTTGGATCTCCCAAACTCTTGGGAAAATCTCAGGCCAGTGAACACAACAATCTAAAATATTTTTCCAGCTCCTCATCCCATTGTTATTTTCCATATAATCACTGACCCTATCTCTAAAAAACTAGGTAGTCAATTCAGCAATCTCTCCATAGTTTCCCTGTGTGATGAGAGCCTTGTCCTTTAACTAGATATCATCCTAGAATTTAATATGCCGGCCATTTCCAAGTTTCTATCTAATTCCCTGTTTAAGAAGGCATCTACTTTTTAGCATTTTATTCCATATCACAGATCCTTGGGGTAATCCCATCTATTGAATAAAGTTGGAATCATCAATGCTATGCATGTATTTGGCATACATTATTTCCCCCCAATCATTGTTTTTATGGATTAGGTTCCAACTAACTTTTGAGAGAAGGGCTTTGTTCATGTTCCTGATAGACCTAATATTAAGTCCACCATGAGATTTTGGAAGACACTTTTTCCCATCTAACTAAAGACATTCTCTATTTGTCTTCCACTCTTATCCATAAAAATTTCCTTTGGATTTGTTCTAGTTTCTCAACAAAATACACAAGAATTTTAAAAAGAGATAGGAAGTATGTAGGAATACCTTGCAGTGAAGCCCAAAGAAGTTGTAGTTTACCATCACTACTGAGTAGTTTCCCCTTCCAACCAAGAAGTTTCCTCTGTGTTCTTTCCATAATTCCATTCCAAAAAATAGGAGATACCTCTTTGACCGAGAGTCGGAGACCCAAGTAGGTAGCTGGTAAGCCAGCTGCAGCACATTCTAATATATCAGTGATTATATGTCTAAGTTCATTAGGAGTGTTGAAGAAATACACATTGCTTTTCTAGAAATTTATCCTTTATCCCGACTCTCTGGTATAATTATTTAAGATATTCTTTCATCTTCTAGCTTCAATCACTGATGAGATGGCAAAGAAGATGGTATCATCCAAAAACTATTGTACCACCATAGGATGAAGGGAGGAGGCAGGTTTGATGCCCACTAGCTTTTTTGAGGCTATATCTGCTTGTATGTATCTTTCTAGTGCCTATTCCATAATGATGAATAAGTACGGGGAGAGAGGGTCTCCCTGATGAATTCCTCTTGAGGATGAGAAAAACCCTATAGGAACACCATTAATCAGCACTGAGAATTTTCCAGAAGAGACCACGTTCCATAATAAGTGAGACATTTTATCATTAAACCCAAATTTTTTGATCACTTGGAATAGAGAATTCCATGAGACTCTATCATAAGCTTTAGAAATATCAAGCTTGAGATCCATCCCAGGGATTCTGCTCTTATCCATGGAGTGAATAGTCTCATGTGTGGTGATCACAGCATCAAGAATCTACTTGCCCAAGATGAAACCTTTTTGAGCAGGAGAAATAATTTTGTCTAGCAAAGGTTAAATCCTCATGACCAAAATTCTAGTACATAACTTATACACAGTGTTTCATAGACTAATGGGCCTGAAATCAGTGAGGTGTGAAGGTTGTGATTTTTTAGGAACAAGTACTATGAAGGTATTATTAACTTGTTTCAAAAGTTTACCTAATCTGAAAAAATCACAAACAACAGCCATGAGGTCTGCTCCTACTATCTCCCAATATTCTTGAAAGAATATAGGAGGAAAGCCATCAGGACTCAGGGCTTTGAAAGCACCCATGGAGAATAAAATATCATAGACTTCTTCCTTGGATATAGGCTTTAACATCTCTAGATTATCTTCTTCCATTATCAAATAGGGGATTTTATCAATGAATTGATTCATAGGTCTATCAATTCTATCATTATTATTTTCTTCCATAAGTAGATTCTAAAAGAAAGCCCTGGCTTGTTCCCCTATTTCATTATCCTCGATAATAATGTTTCCATTATCTAGGACAAGCTTAGTTATTGAGTTGGATTTCCTATGTTTCATAGCTGAGAGATGAAAAAAGGCAGTGTTCTTATCCCCCTCTTTAAGCCACTGAACACGGGATTTATATTTCCAAAAAACCTCTTCTCTTTCCATAAGATTCTTCCATTCTGAAGACATGACATTCTCTTCTTCTAAAGTGTCCTCAGAGTCATCCCCTTGATCTATCAGTTGTTGTATATCATTGAGTTTTCCCACTATATTTTTCTTCTACTGGAAGACCTGCCCAAAGCTGTATCTATTCCATCCATAAAATTCTTATTTAATGTGCTAGAGTTTCTTGACTATTTTGAACATAGGAGTACCTTGAATAGGAATTTTCCACCAAAAGCTATTAATTCCCTGATGGGTATTATTGTTTTCACCAAAAGCTAGTAATTCCCTTTGACTACAGTCAACAACCAATATAATGTGGAGGGGTTAAGGGGAGGAAATAATTTCCTAATGTTTGATATAGTAGTTGGATTTTTTTTATTATTTTTCCCATTACTGGTAAGTGGAAATTTATTTTATGCCAAGGGACCAATGAATAGGGCTTGTATAATTTCCAAGTCCATGTTGGCTTACTTCTTAAGCAAGGTAGAATTTTAGGTTTTACCACTTGCCAAGAGCTCTAATGGAATGACAGATGTACCCTTCTAGGAAAAAACATGGTCACTTAATTGTTGTTTCCATTTGAAAATGTAGAACACATCTTTATTAAACATAATCACAGAAAAATTTGTAATCTTGATAGTGCAGGTTTGATGTGAAGAAGAAATCAATAGGATTTACATTTATACATATAATCTATAGCACTTTTTAGGTTTATAAACCTCATTTGGGTTATGAAAGTTAATAAGGTAAGTATAAAGACCCAAAGTGTTATTTTCCCTTTTGAAATCTCTATGTTCCATTGTTTTATATTATTTTGTGGTTTTCCATAAATTAGATTATGGACTTTGTTTTTGAAAATGGACTGTTTCAGATTCCAAATTGGTATACCATAATTGTTTATTACTTTAGTGCTTTTATTTTTTGGTATTTTTTTCTTATTAACACTTTGTTTGGCTATTGAAGTGTATATCTTGGTATGATACTATTCATTTAGTTTATGGGGCCCAAGGAAATTAGAATTGAATGTCTAGATAAAAGATCCTTTATTTCTACTTATGGACTCTCCCTATTTTTGGCCCAATTTAATATTCTTATTTGTGTAGTACAACATAGTGCATAATTTTAACAATTTTTTTTTCATCCTTGAACTTTTCTTATATAAAATCATCATGGTGGAGTTGCTTCATTCCATTGATTTGTTTGTATTTAATTTTTCTTTTATGGAATTAATCTATTATGTCTTTTGAGAATACACCAGCCCAAGACTAAAACTCCATCTCTAGCAATCATTGTGATTATTTTCTACTAAATATTTCCTTTAAAAATTCTTTTTATTTATACATATATCTAGTGTTTGCACCTCATTCTCTAATCAAAATTAGATAATAGCCAGGTCCCTATAGGACTTAACATTCATGAATGCTTCAAACACATCCCTATAGGATTATGATATAGTACCTTACATTATGAAAACATACATGATACAAATATTTGACAATTCCCTTTCTAAGCTACATTCATAAATCACTATTTTAGCCTAAAGGCTAACATAGTAGAAATATATTCTAAGTTCTACAACATTCTCTAATCAATTTTCATGCTTTCCATAACTTTTGGCCTTCTCTCAAGTCCTTTTTCTCTCTTCAGTTTTCCAAGACTAAAAGTTGAGATCTATTCTCAAACTCATGCCCTGTCTGAAGCTACCATGAGCTTATAGAAGTTCTCAAGTTTTTTTTCATGTTCTTTGAGCAATCAAAGCTTCTATGTGAGCCATTTTTTTCTCTAATTTATTCTCCCTTTAGTATTTTATCTTGATCTTCCGTATAAAAATCCATGTAATAATTGTTTCCTTTTACAATAGTTACTATAATAATAATTTGTCATTCCTTATAACAAATTGATGAATCTACTCATTATTGTGTTGTTATTTCTCTAGTGGTGGATGTTTCCTCTTGTTTGTTACTATTTTATTGCACTTAAACTATTATTCTAGGAGAGTGGTAAAGCCATGACAAGTGGTTCTCCTAATTCAGTCCATGGAATACCCTCACAACTTTTTAGACCATATCTTTATTTACATGCCCCTTTGTTAGGATATCAAACTTTCCACTTTGTATGCTTTAAAAAAAAGCATCATTAGCCATGTTGGCATGTAGGATGTGATTTAGATTTTGGAGAACTTGACTATCAATGAAACACCCCAAGATAATGTTATGGAATCATGTTTATCATGTTAATGTATCTTTTAAAGCATTCATGGCATAACCAACCAAGCTACCATTGATGCCAACATTGTTTATCCAATTAGAATAATTTCATCCATTAGATATGGTGTAGAGTCCATCAATGCTATGAAATAGGCATGTGGTAGACCAATGTCTCCTTTTACTTCGCTCCTTTTACCATGTTGGTAAGGATATATAAAAAAAAATGTCATGTTGGAACACTTTAGAAAGGTTTATAAAGTGAGAATACTTGTATGTGGTAGCACATGTTTATAACATTTGAAAGGGGTAACCTCTATGGGTATTAATTTAAAAATACTATCCTTTGAATAATCCTTATGAGAAGGATTTTAGGTATTAGAGATGCCTGAACATAAGAAATTCATCTTTAAATTACCTTAATTGTGTAAAACCTATAAAACTAATATATTAGCAAAAATAAATATTTTTCAGTGATACAGGATTATTTTTGGACGTGGATAATCATGCATAAAATATGTAAAAGTGTAATTCACCAAGTCTATTACAGGCTAAGATGTATAATGAGGCTCACTATTTTTAGATTTTGTCAAAATTTGTCTATTTTTTTATTGAATATTATTCCTTGTTGGTGACAGTGGTGTTGTAAGCTTTTTACACTTTTAATTTTTAACAGATTTAAACTTATGCTATATAGAACCTTAGATATTTGTGTTCTTTAATGTAATAATTCTTGCACTATTCATTGCATATGTTTTTATCATTTGATTTCTTAGGCTATCAACATTCATGCAGGCTTTTGACACTAAATATAGTGGTTTTTTAGGTCAAAAATTTGTGTAATTTTGGGCTCTTTAAGGTCAACTCAGTCTAGTTCTTTAGGAAATATGGAGAATGATTTATCTTTCCAATTGTCAATCAAAGATAAAAGTGATGTGACTCTTCCATCAAACCTACCTCTAGTGTATAGTGAGATTTTAGAGCCTATGGACTCATCCAACATGGGAGATTATAATCAGGATAACATCAATGACCATGTAGTCAGATTGGACCTTACTGATGGTTTATTACATGTGGTGTGTTCACTCTACAGATTAGTTTTATAGAATAGAGAATGATCGCCAGTCATATAATATTAAGAGTGAATTATAGAGGTATATGTTGTAATTTATCAAGCTTAAAAATATAAGACTTATGATTTCAAAAATTAAGCATAGCCCTCATGATCTTTTTGGTTTAGCAGTTTTTCTAATTTCTTTAATTCCTTGGGATTCTAAGAAATGTGAAACATAAAAGTTATAGAAATTAATAACCAATATATAAATTAAATTATAACTTAAAACATAGCCAATGAGTCCATTAGGAATGTTCTAGTGGTAATGCAAAGTAATTATAATGGCGATGACCCAAATTCAAGCCCTGTTAGGCATTTTCCACATGTTAATATAACCAATTTTCTTGTGTAAGATAAATAGTATAATTACATTCCTCATGTTAAGATGATATTAGGTCTGGAATGACAATGACATAAAAGTAAATGAAAATATAAAAATATGAAGATACCTAAAGAAATAGCCAATTTTTACATTAAACCATGGCCCGAAAAGTAATTTTGATAAAACCCTAAGACACCCAGGCTTCTAGGTAGTAGCAGTGCCACTTAACTATTGCTACCATTTGAAAATATAGAACACCTATCTATTAAACATAATGTCATAAAATTTTAAAAGATTTATAGATTAGTTTTGATGCAAATGATAAATTGATAAGATTTGGTTTTATATAAATAATTTGTAGCACTTTCTAGGTTTATAAATAACGTTCAAGTTAGGAAAGTAAATCAGGAAAGTACATAGACCTTAGAAATAATTAGGCATTAGGAAAATTATACTTGTTTTTTTAATGTATGAATTGATAAATCTCCAAAGAATTAGTGTTTTCCTACCTATTTAAGCTGAGTCATTTTTTTTGGGCAAAACCTTTGATGCAAAGATGAGAATTTGCTCTGTTGTTCTTGCCACCATGCCCTAAAAAGTTTTTTTACTTAACATGTTTTTCTTACCAAAAAAAATGTTATTTTCCCTTTGAAGGCTCTTTTTTCCAATGTTTTCCACCATTTCAAAGTTATTGCCCTTTCTAAATATTTTTAAATGCGTCTTGAAAATGTGTTGTTCACTTATGACAATGTTATTTCTGTTGAAGAGCTTATTTAAGTATTGCACCTGAAGTTAATGTATAATGACTTGGTGATTTTTTTTTCATTTTTAGGATTACTCCACTCCTTTGACCCAATAATGATCTATTACACTCTGTATCCTATGAAATCCCCAACAACAAACTACAATTATATTTAATAAATTGGGTGATATATGTAACAAACGACATTTAAACTTTGACACTTATTCAAACTTGAATAGTAAGGCCTACCCTTAGGTCTAATAAATATGATAGAAGAAAAAGCCTAGTAGTGTAAATTTAGAATGGAATTGAAAAATAAAAATAAAAATTTAAGACATGATGCTCTATCTTATATCAAAACACATGAATTGCCAATTCAAAAAAGTGAAACCATTACAACTTGACTTCAGGTGTGCATCCAGAGCATGCAGTCACTATGTAGCTCACCACCCAACTTTTCCTTTCAATTCAAATTAGATATATTTCTTTAATATCATTCAAAGAGACTTCAATTCATCCTTGGTAAGTAAATGTCATCAAAATTATTTCTTTTTTGGTAACTTAAAAACAATTGAAAAAATCCCATGTTATTGGTAAAGTATTTATTCACTATAAGAAATTCCATGGATGTTTTTAGGTGGTAAATATGGGCTTATAAAATATTCCCTTATCATGGGGTTAAATGGATGCATGTGGCCTACAAGACTATGTATTAGCAATGTCCTTCCAAACTTTAGAAATGGGTGGAAAAGTTCTACTTTTGATCACTACTTAGAATGTTGGGTCATAGACTGTCCCTACAAGCCAATGGTCCTTGTTAGATGTCAATGACACTTAAATCATGCAATATATTCTTGCATGAAAATGAATGATGGCTAAGATGTGCCATCTGATTGGTGATAATGGCATTAATCTACCACTATCTTCACATAATAACTAGGGGCATTATTTTATTTATCTTAAATCTCTATCATTTCTTGAGTCAAACATGTTAATGAATGATAAAATGAATTAGAAACCTATGCATGAGTATAAAATCATATTTGTTTGATTGTTATGAAGGCATTTTCCTAAAATCCTTAAATCCTAGAGTCACATTGTTCTCACAAGGTAGGTCTCATATAAGAGAAAACACATATGGCTATCACAAGTCCACAAGTCTTATTTGGACCTTATAAAAATGCTTTTTTTCATCATTAGGTACTTAAGCTACCACATGTAACTTTTTACTACCTAACGAGTACTATTGTTCTCACCAAAATCTATTAATTCTCTTTGATTATAGTCAATAACCAATACAATGAATAGGGGTCAAGGGGATAAAATCATTTCCTAATGTTTGATAGAGTAGTTTGATTTTTTTATTGTTTTGCCCATTACTAGTAAGTGGAAATTAATTATATGCCAAGGGGCCAATGAACAAGGGTTGTATAATTTTTGAGTCCATGTTCACTTACTATTTAATCAAGGTAAAGTTATGGGTTTTATCACCTTTTAGGAGATCCAATGGAATGTTAGTTGTGCTCTTGTAGGTAGCAGCATAGTTGCTTAACTGTTAATGCTATTGGAAAATGTAGAATAATAGTGTATTAAACATAATGGCATAAAAAATTTCAATATTGATAGAGAAGGTTTGATATGAAGGATAAATAAAAAGTATTTTCATTTATACATATAATTTGTAACACTTTTCAGGTTTATAAGTAGCATTTAGGTTTATAAGTACATAGACCTAAAATGTTATTTTCCCTTCTAAAGGATCTCTATTCCAATGTCTGTTATTCTTGTGTGGCTCTCCACAAATTATATCATGGCCTCTATTTTTTCAAATGGACAACTCAAGATTCTAGACTAGTATACCATAATTGGTTTAATACTTTAGTGCTTTTCTTTTTTAGTATCTCTTTCTTATTATCTCTTTGCTTGGATATTGAGGTGTATATCTTAATGATATATAATGAATTTATCTTGGTATCCTACCAATTAGTAATTTTATGGGGCCCAAGGAAATTATAATTGAATTTCTAGAAAAAGGATCCTTTATTTTTGCATATATACTCTCCCTATTTTTTGCCCAATTTGATATTCTTATTTGTGTAGTACATCATATTGCATAATTTTACCAAAATTATTATTTATTTTTTTGTACGTAACCTTTTCTTATATTAAATCATCATGGTGGATCTTATTTGTTCCATAGATATATTCTTATTTCTATTTTATTTTACGGAATTAATCTGTTATGTTTTCTGATAATACACCAACACCAAAACTAAAACTCTAGCTCTAGCAATCCTTGTGATTATTTATTGTTGGATATTTCCTCTACAAATTATTTTTATTTAAACATATAGATAATATTTTCACCTCATTTGATAATTGAAATTAGATCATATCCAGGTCCCTTTAGGACTTAACATTCATGAATGCATCAAACACATCCCTGTAGGTATTATGTTATAATAACTTGCATTATGACATCATAAATGATACAAATATTTGACAATGCCATTTTTAAGCTAAAGGATTAAATCATTATCTTAGCCTAAATGCTAACATAGTAGAGATATCATGATTTACACAACTTTTGGGCTTATCTCATGTCCTTTTTATCTCTTTAGTTTTCTAAGACTAAAAGTTGAGCTCTGTTCTCAAACTCATGCCCCCTTTGAAGCTACCATGAGCTTCAATAACTTCTCAAGTTTTTTTCCTTTGTTATTTGAGCAATCAAAGCTTCTATGGGAGCCATTTTTTTCTCTAGTTTCTTTTCCCTATAGTCTTCTATCTTGATTTGCTTTATAAAATTCCTTGTGATGGTTGTTTCCTTTTAGAATATTTACTTTAACAGTAATATGTTATTCCTAATAAGAAATCAATGCATCTACTCACTATTGTGCTACTCTTTCTCTAGAAGAGGCCATTTCCTATTCTTTGTTACTATTTCATTGTACTAAAGATATCAATATGGAAGATTGGTAAAGATATGACAAGTGGTTCTCTTAATTCAATCCATGGAATAACCTCACAAATTTTAATACCATATCTTTATTTGCATGCCCCTTTTCTAGGATATTAGACTTTCCATTTTTCATACTTAAATAAAATCATCCTTTGCCATGTTGGCATGTAGGATGTGATCCAACTTGTGGAGAACTTGATTTTCAATGAAACACCCAAAGATAATGCTATGGAATCATGTTCATCATGTTGATGTATCTTTTGGAGCATTATTTACATAACCAACCAAGATAACACTGACTCCAACATTGTCCAGTCAATTGGAATAATTACATCCTTTAGATATGGTGTAAATTCCATCAATGCTACAAAAAAAACATGTCTTCGACCAATGTCTCATTGGAATTCACTCTTTTTGCCATGCTAGTAGGGACATATAACAAAATAATTATGCCATGTGTTGTAACACATTAGAAAGGTTTATAAATTAAGAATACTTGAATGCAATAGCATAAGCTTATAACATTTGAAAGGGGCCACCCTTATATGGATTACTTTGAAAATATTTTCCTTTGAATAATCCTTCTAAGAAGGCTTACATGTATTAAGAGATGCTTGAACATGAGAACTTCATCTTTAAATGACCCTAATTATAGATAACCTGTAAAACCAATATATTGGTAAAAATAAATATTTTTTGATGATACAGGATTATATTTGGATGTGGATGATCTTGCATCAACTATGCAATTGTGTAATTCATCAAGTTTGCTATAGGTTGAGATGTATAATGAGGTGCACTATTTTAGATTTTATCAAAATTTATCTATTTTGTTAATGAATATTATTGCTTGTTGGTGGCAGTGTTGTTGCAAGCATTTTAAACTTATAATTTTTAATAGATTCATGCTTATGTTATGCAAAACCTTAGATATATTTTTTCTTTAATGTAAGACTTATTTCACTATTCATTGCATATGTTTTTATCAGTTGATTTATTAGGATGTAAACATTTATGTAGGATTTTGAAGCTAAACACAATGGTCTTTTAGGTCAATAAATTATGTAATTTTGAGCTCTTTAGGGTTAGCTCAATCTAGTTATTTAGGATATATGGAGAATGATTTATCGTGCCAATTATCAAGCAAATATGGTAGTGATGTGACTATTCCATCAAACTTGCCTCTAGGTCTTAGTGATATTTTAGAGCATATGGACTCATCCAAAATGGGAGATGATAATCAAGACAACATCAATGATCATTTAGTTATATTGGACCTTACTGGTGATTTATTACATGTGGTGTGTTCACTCTATGGATTATTTTTATAGAATAGGAAATCATCATCGGTCATATAATCTTGAGGGTGCATTCTAGAGGTGTATGTTCTATTTACCAAGCCAAAAAAATATAAGACTTCTGATTTCAAAAATTGAGCATAGCCATGGTGATATTTTTGGTTTAGTGGTTTTTTGGTTTCTTTAATTCCTTCAGATTCTAAGAAATGTGAAACATAAAAATTATATAAATTAATCACAAAGCTATACAACAACTTAAAAATTAAATTGCAATTAATGAGTCCACTGGGCATGTTCTAGTGGTAATGCAAATTAATTACAATGGTAATGAACCTAATCCAAGCCCCTCTAGGCATTCTCCCCATGTTAATATAATCAATTTTCTTATGTAAGCTAAATATTATAACTACATTCCCCATGCTTACATGATAGCAAGTCAAGATTGAAAATCGTAGAAAATTAAATGAAAAAATACAACACAAGAAGATACCCAAAATAATAGCTAATTACTACATTAAACCATGACCCAAAAAGTAATTCTGATTAAACCATAGGATACCTAATATTTTAGACAATAGCATGGCCACTTAACTATTGCTACCATTTGAAAATGTAGAACACCTATGTATTAAACATAATGGCATAAAAATTTTCAAGATTGATAGAGCAGGTTTGATGTGAAGGACAAATTGATAGGCTTTGCATTATATAAACAATCTATATCACTTTCTAGTTTTATAAACAATATTTGAGTTGAGAAAGTGAATCTAGTAAGTATATAGACCCTAAAAAAAATAAGGCATTGGGAAAATTCTACTTGTTTTTTTAATGTATGAATGGTTAAATCTCCAAAGAGTTTATGTTCTCTACAAGTTAGATCACATCTTATATGTCGACATGGTAAAAGATGTTTTTTTTTAAATATGCAAAGTGACAAGTATGATATCCTAACAAAGGGGCATGCAAATAAATACATAGTTTGGAAAGTTGTGAGGCTATTCCATAGACTGAATCAAGAGAACCACTTGTCATGGATTTACCACTCTTCCAGATCGATGGATTAAGTTCAATTAAATAGTAACAAACAAGAGGATACGACCACTACCATAGAGAGAGATCAACACAAAAGTGAGTAGATGCATCAATTTTTTATAAGGAATAAAAAATTACTATTACAGTAAATATTGTAAAAAGGAAACAATCATTACAAGGAATTTTATAATCAAAATCAAGATAGAAGACTAGAGAGAGAAGAAATTAGAGAAAAAAATGGCTTACATAGAATCTTTGATTGCTCAAAGAATAGGGGTAAATAACTTGAGAAGTTATAGAAGTTCATGGTAGCTTTAGAGGGGGCATAAGTTTGAGAACATAGCTCAACTTTTAGTCTTGGAAAACTAAAGAGAGAGAAAAGACTTGAGAAAAGCCCAAGAGTTGTGTAAAGCATGAAAATTGCTTAGATAATGTTGTATAACTTAGAATATATATCTACTGGATTAGCCTTTATGCTAATATATTGATTTAACCCTATAGCTTAGAAAGTTCATTATCAAATATTTGTATCATGTATGTTATCATAATGCAAGGCACTGTAGCATAATCCCTACATGGATGTGTTTGATGCATTCATGATTGTTAAGTCCAAAATGGACCTAGCTATGATCTAAGTTTGATTAGAGAATGAGGTGTAAATACTAGCTATATGTATAAATAAAAATAATTTGTAGAGGAAATCCCTTCAACAAATAATCACAAGGATTACTAGATCTGGAGTTTTAGTTTTGGGCTGGTGTATTCTCAGAAAACATAATAGATTAATTCCATAAAAGAAAATAAAAATACAAATAGATCAATGGAACAAAGTAGCTCCATCATGATGATTTTATATAAGAAAAGGTTAAGGATGAAAAAAAATTATGGTAAAATTATGCACTATGTTGTACTACACAAATAAGAATATCAAATTGGGCCAAAAATAGGGAGATTCCATAAGCAAAAATAAATGATCCTTTTTCCATACATTCAATTCTAATTTCCTTGGGCCCCATAAAATATCTGACTGGTAACATACCGAGATAAACATATTTTATATCATTAATACATATACCTCAATAGCTAAGCAAAGTGATAATAAGAAACAAATACCAAAAACTAAAAGCACTAAAGTATTAAACCAATTATGGTATACTAGTTTGGAATCTGGAGTTGTCCATTTGAAAAAATAGAGGCCATGATATAATTTGTGGAGATCCATACAAGAATAGTAAACATTAGAATAGAGAGATTTCAAAAGGGAAAATAACATTTCGAGTCTATGTACTTACCTAATTCACTTTCCCAGCCCAAATGTTGTTTATAAACCTAAAAATGCTATAGATTATATGTATAAATGTAAATCCTATTTATTTTTCCTTCACATCAAACCTGATCTATCAAACTTACTAAATTTTTATGCCATTATATTTAATACATAGGTGTTCTACATTTTCAAATGGTATCAATAGTTAAGCGGCCATGTTTTTTCCTAGAAGGGCACAACTAACATTCCATTAGAGATCTTAACAGGGGTTAAAACCCATAACTTTAACCTGCTTAAGTAGTAAGTAAACATGGACTCAAAAATTATACAATCCATGTTCATTGGTACCTTGGCATACAAGTAATTTCCACTTACCAATAATGGGCAAAACATTAAAAAAATCCAATTATTTTATCAAGCTTTAGGAAATGATTTCATCCCTTTAACCCCTACGTATTATATTAGTTATTGACTGCAGTCAAAGGGAATTAATAGCTTTTGGTGAAAATAATAGTACCTATCAGGTACTAACAAGTGTTACAAGGTGACTTAAGTACCTAATGATGCAAAAAATCATTTGTATAAGGTCCATATAAGACTTCTGGATTTATGCTAGCCATATGTATTTTCTCTTATATGAGACCCACCTTGTGAGAACATTATGACTCCAGGATTTAAGGATTTTGGGAAAAATGCCTTCATAAGCAGTCAAACAAATAGGATTGTGTACTCATTCATAGGTTTTCAAGTCATTTTATCATTCATTAACATGTTTGACTCAACAAATGATAGAGGTTTAAGAGAAATAAGATAATGCCCCTAGTTACTATGTGAAGACAATGGTAGATTAATGGCATGTTCACCACTCTGAGGGAACATCTTGGCCATCATTCCTTTTCATGTGGGATGCTATCGCATGATTAAGTGTCATTGACATCTAGTGAGGACCATTGGATTATAGGGATAATCTATGACATAGAATTTCAAGTAGTGATCAGAAGCAAAAAATTTCCACCCATTTCTGAAGTTTTCAAGGCCATTACTAATACATAGTCTTGTAGGACACATGTATCCATTTAACCGCATGAGAAGGGTGTCTTTGTTGAGCCCATCCTTACCACCTGTAAACATCCATGGAATTTCCTATAGTGAATAATGAATTTACCAATAACATGGGATTTTTTTCAATTATTTTTAAGTTACCAAAAAATAAAGAATTTTGATGACATTTACTTACCAAGAATGAAGTGAAGTCTCCCTGTATGACCTTAAAGAAAGATAGCCTAGTCGAATTGAAAGGAAAATTTGGGTGGAGAGATACACAATGAAGATTGCATGCTCTAAATGCACACCTGAAGTCAAATTATAATGGTCTCACTTCTTTTGAATTGGTAGTTCATGTGTTTTGATATAGGAAATAATGACATGTCTTGAATTTTTACTTTTATTTTTATTTTTCAATTTTATTCAACATTTACACTACTAAGTAGTTGCTTCTATTATATTTATTAGAGCTAAGGGTAGGCCTTACTATTCAAGTTTGAATTAGTGGAATTTTTTTAAAGCTCTCTAATACATATATCACCCAATTTATTAAATTTAATTGTAGTTTTGTTGGGTGAATATTTTGTCGTCAACTAACTGATGAAAAAATGGGTATATCAACCACAATATAAAGAGATTTATGCCACAAAAAGTGTAGGTTTACCACATCTTAATGAGATAAATCTCTCCTCTGATCAAGGGGAGGTTCCCTATGAATAACTTATATGCTATATACGTATATAAATAAATAGAAAATAACACTCAGGGTAGCATAACACCATCCATATTTCTTTTTTCAGAGATGATCTCCAAAGAACAAAAGGAGGTCCCAGTTGATGGCTGAAAGCATTCCTCTTTTTTCAAGAATGGTATCCAACGTAGAGCAAAAAATCTCCTGAAGTAGTAACAAAGTCCACAAGGAAACCCTACGAAAGCACAAAGTCTTCTGTTGCCTCCTTCACTGATTCAGAACACACGTAACAGTAGAGTGAAACAAAGCCTAAAGTCTTCACCTAAAACTACAATGGATAAAAGGGTCACCAGGATAAAAGCATCTCAAAGTCTTTCTTTTATCCTTTAGAAACATCTTTAGATAATTTCAATACACACACTTTGTTTATTAAATCAAACAGATGAGAGATTATGAGGAAAGAGAACATAAGAACTATTTCCTAAGTAACACAAATTGCTTCAACACAGTCTGAAATTAACCCGTTTCTCATTCATTCGACAAAATATGATTTACAAATTGAGCATAAAGTCTCAAGAAGTGTCTCAATTTCAGTAGAGTTTTTGCTCTCAATTATCCAGAGAGATTTTACAAAAGAGGTTCCCTCTATATATAGGGAGAAACCCTCAAAATTAGAAAAAGATTAAAATATTGAAAACCTAGTCAAAGATGAGTCAGCATTGACTTTGGGATATTTTCCAAATTTTTCACATGTAATTACATATTATAAAAGTACATGTACAAATGTCCCAAGTCAGTTACAAAGTGCATTTTGAATAAAGCATGGAAGAACAGCTTCAATCTTTATTTCCAGTCTTCTTCATTTCATGGCTGGGATTGCTTAATTTAGTTCTTTCTATGAACTCAGCCATATCCACATGCCCAATCTCTATATCCTTAATGTCATCAACATTAGAATAAACTGAGGTGATTGGAAAAACACCTTGATACTTGCACTTCATTGTCTTCAACTTCTTCAAAGAAACTTCAGTGATGTGGAAGAATTTTGGTTGAAAAGATGTTGATGAAGAGGGATCCTTTAGAGAAACAGTAGTAAGAATCGTGATTGTGCAATCAGAGAAAAAATTAGCAATCTAGGAAAACTACACATTTGATGGTCATGATTAGGGAAATGCACTTGAAAGGGATGAGGTGTGAGCAGGTCAAAAAACAAAAGGGAAGTGGGCTCAGAAAATAAGAAAATAAATTTTTTCCAAAGATAGTAAAAATGAGGGGAAGGTATGCGTGGGCGGCAAAAATTACTGCCCTTGCATAGAGAAGTAAAAAGAGAGAAAAAATATGCAATGGCAGAAAAATTTGACTCTTTTGCATATTTGCTAAAAAATATGCAATGGCAACAAAATTTGCCACTTTTGCATATTTGCTGCAAAATATGCAATGGTAGTAAAATTTGCCACTTTTGCATATTTGCTGAAAAATATGCAATGGTAGCAAAATTTGCCACTTTTGCATATTTTTTGAAAAATATGCAATGGTGACAAAATTTGCCGCTTTTGCATATTTCCTGAAAAATATGCAATGGTAGCAAAATTTGTTGCTTTTGCATATTTGCTAAAAAATATGCAATGGTGACAAAATTTACCGCTTTTGCATATTTGCTGAAAAATATGCAATGGTGGCAAAATTTGCCACTTTTGTATATTTGCTGAAAAACAACACTAACTCTTTAAAATTTATCAAAATTTGGACATTTTGATCACATTAAAATCATAATGAATTTCACGTTTAATGGGAAATCATAACTAAGAAAAGTCACAAACTTTTCAAAGATGTCAGTCGATAAAACCTGAGATCAAGAGAAACTTGCCTCGAAAAATGAACCTAGAGAGAAAAATATGAAAAGGACAAGTTTCATAGAAATTGTTTCAAAAATGAGTGTAGCTAATTTTGGGAACAACAGCTGGCTCTTATTAGGGAACTTTTATTGATCGAACCGATTGATGGGAGTAGAAACCAGTCTCTAAGTGCCTTCATCCAAGCCATTGGGATACAGAGTTGTGCTAACCAACAAGAAATCAAGGTGCCAAAAATGAAAATGAAAAGGAAAGGCACAAAAAAGAACTAAAGACTATACAAATGTACATATGCATAGATGATCTTATTTGATGCTTCAAGAATTGAAGTACTTCAGATGCTGCCCCCTGAGAGGCAGTGAAAATGGTGTTCTGTCTTGATAAACTAGAAAGAAGCCATTTTCTCCCTAGAATCAGTGATGGGTGAATGGAACTCTCTGCCAAAAAACCAATTTTTTGTGTCCTCCCTTTGGTTTTCTCCTCTTGCCCCATAGCAAGACTTGACTTTTAATCTAAAAACCATGAATCTTTGCTCTCTTGGAAAAAAGTTCCTTTTCTTGATTTTGATGTGTAGCAACATGGTCCATTACCATAATTGGTTGCTCTTCTGGTTTAGTCCAACACATGATTTGATTGTTCCCATTCAACACCTACCAATTATTGGCACTATCAGGTATACTTGGTGTTGTTCTATCTGAATCAATTCTTAGATCATCACCTACAGGATTTTCATCTGCTAAAACATGAATGTCTTCAGTAGATAGAAAATAATTACCCCTACCTGAAGACTCAAATAGAATTTGAGCTTCAGGCCTTGATGTCTGAGTGACAACGTATTTTACCTCCTTCTCAAGAAGAAACCTCCACATTACACTTTTCACAAGGATTCTTGCCTAAGACAAGTCCATGCTTAATTCCCTTCCAACATCCTTGCAAAAGTTTCACCCAAGAAGGATGCCATATGATGCTAGGACGTCGGCCACTAAGACAATCATCTTGATTCACTTGTCTAAAAAGGTAAAAAATGTAAATTGGGCATCTTTAATTTGCCCCAGCAGTGGCACTTGTTTGTTCTCCATGGAAAAACATCTCCCAACTGTCTTGGTCAGTGTGAGACCCAGAGATTCTACCACTTTAATAGGCATGACATTGTCTGAAGTTCCAAAATCAATGATGCAATTATTCAGCTGATGTCCATTTATCAATAATGAGACATAAAAAGGTTTAGTCCTATTAGGAGTAGTAGGGGGAGCAATGACAAGGTTTTTCCTGGTGGGTGCATTCCTAGGGGAATCATGTGTCACTTTGGAAATTGCTTGTTCAATAGGGATGTTCTAGTTTTTAACACATTGAACTAGTGTGTCTAATTGCTCAGGATGGGACTGCAAAAATTCAAATTCAAACATTTGAATTTTAGTTTTCTTTATATGGTCAATGATATCAAATGCCTAGAACGTGTTAGGAGCAGGGGATGGGAGTTCTTCCTTTTGATTTTTGAAAAGGGGAGGACTGGACTATGAATTTGAAGTAGAAGGCATAGGAGCATTTGGGGTACTTACCTTTCTCACAATCACTGGGTCCTTTGGCTAAAAAAGAAGAGTGGATCCCTGCTTAGCAATTAAAACTTCTAGTTGAGGTTGCTCCTCTAATTTTTGCTTATCAGCTTGTTGAGCTAATTGATTCTTGGACCAAGTGAATACAACATATGACCTCTTAGTTGTATTGCCTTCTCTTCTGGGTTCATCTTGATAGTTCAGGAAACCAATGTGGGAGTCACCAGTTGATTCTTCTTGATCCTCCATGAAGAGACCAGCATCATTTTCTTGATCAAACTTAGGTTGGAAAGAGAAATCATGCTCAATTTCCAAATATCCAATCACTGAGTTGGTTGGAGGTTCTTCAAGGGCGAGGTTCCTCTGTGGGGGAGGAAGACAATTTGGCTGCCCTTGATTCCTATTAGCATTGCCTTGGTATACCTGATTCTGAAATGTCTTCCTTGGCATATCCCAATTAGGAGAAGCAGACATAACTTGGGCCATTTGTCTTATGAGGACCAGTAATTTATTTGCTAGCTTCTACACCATTGGATCAGTGGTGGCTGAAGGGGAGTATTCAAAAGAAGGAGAAGATTTACCTCTATTTGGATCTCTCCTTGTCTTCCCTGCCAAGATAAGGTCATCTTCTACCTAATTAGCCAAGTCTTGAGCCATAGTGAGATCCATATGGCCAGCCCACCTCAATAGAAAACTTACTTTAGGAAGTTACGAGTTGATGAAAAAGCACTTGAGATTTTCTGGTGTTGGCTGAATGATGGTAGGAATCTAGTTCCTTAGCTTATTGAATTTTGCTATGAAATCCCTCATGGGCTCATGGGGTTCCTTATTCATTTGCTTAAGCTAAGCCAACAAGGCATGTGCATCTTTAGTAGGTTTAAACCTAGCTTCAAACTTGGATTTGAGTGTATTCTAGTCAGTTATAGTTCGAGCTTGAAGATGGTAAAACCAATCCATAGTAGTGCCTTGTAAAGTTTCTACAAAAAGTCTCACTACCACATCCTCATATTCCACACCTATCACACTACATGCTATAGAGAAGGCAACAATATGCTCATCAAGATGAACCTTCCCATCACCATAGAATTTAGGAAAAGTCTTTCTCGATCTATGAGGTAGTTCATGTAAAGGTGGGGTCAGATTGAGAGGACCAAAAGAGTTTCCCCAAGGACCTTGGGCCATTATGATAAGACATTTAAATGGTAGGATAAAAAATCTTGGTGGGGTCAATAAAGACAAAGCCTTACCAGAACTGAGACTAGAAGCTTCACTAGGTATGGGAGATCTAACATTGGTAGGAGGAAAACTCCTAGTTTGCTTAAGGCGAGATGGTGGAGGAGAAATCTCAAAATTAGTTTGTCACACCAACTTGAATATGGGATCAACGATACTTTGAGCTCTCTGGCCTCAGGTTTACAGTGGATCTTCCAGAGTGTAAAATGAAAAAGGAACTGGAGATGCTTCAAGTTAAAGCTTAAGGCTTCAAAATGCACGTTCATTTCCCTAGCAGCTTTAGTTTTGTAGACCAGATAATATAACAGAGATGGAGGAAGATGGTAAGGCTATAATGATAATGGGTAAGACATGGAACATAGTCACTAGAGTCTATAACATAATGGATAAGGGAAGGAACTGCTTCAATCTGAAACTTGAGGCTTCAAACTATACATTCATCCCTAGTGGAGTTGCCAAAAGCTATTGGGTGAATATTTTGTCATCAACTAACTGATGACAAAATGGGTATATCAACCACAGTATAAGGAGATTTATGTCGTAAAAAGTGTAGGTTTACCACATTTTAATGAGATAAATCTCTCCTCTCATCAAAGGGAGGTTCCCTATGAATCACTTATATGCTATATACGTATATAAATAAATAGAAAATAACACTCAGGGTAGTATAACACCATCCATCTCTCTTTTTTTAGAGATGATGTCCAAAGAACAAAAGAAGGAGGTCCCGGTCGATGGCTGAAAGCATTCCTCTTCTTTCAGGAATGTTATCCAATGCAGAGCAAAAAATCTCCTGAAGTAGTAACAAAGTCCACAAGGAAACCTTAAGAAAACACAAAGTCTTATGTTGCCTCCTTCACTTATTTAGAACACACGTAATAGTAGAGTGAAACAAAGCCCAAAGTCTTCACCTAAAACTACAATGGATAAAAGGGTCAACAGGATAAAAGCAGCTCAAAGTCTTTCTTTTATCCTTTAGAAATGTCTTTAGATAATTTCAATACACACACTTTGCTTATTAAATCAAACATATGAGAGATTATCAAGAAAGAGAACATAAGAGCTATTTCCTAAGTAACACAAATTGCTTCAACACAAAGTCTGAAATTAACCTGTTTCTCATTCATTCGACATAATATGATTTACAAATTGAGCACAAAGTCTCAAGAAGTGTCTCAATTTCAGTAGAGTTTTTCCTCTCAATTATCTAGAGAGATTTTATAAATGAGGTTCCCTCTATATATAGGGAGAAACCTTCAAAATTGAAAAAAGATTAAAATATTGAAAACCTAGTCAAAGATGAGTCAGCGTTGACTTTGGGATATTTTCTAGATTTTTCACATGTAATTACATATTACAAAAGTACATGTGCAAGTGTCCCAAGTCAGTTACAAAGTGCATTTTGAATAAAGCATGGAAGAACAGCTTTAATCTTTATTTCCAGTCTTCTTCATTTCATGGCTAGGATTGCTTGATTTGGTTCTTTCTATGAACTCGGCCATATCCACGTGCCCAATCTCTATATCCTTAATGTCATCAATATTAGAAGCAACTAAGGTGATTGGAAAAACACCTTGATACTTGTACTTCATTGTCTTTGACTTCTTCAGAGAAACTTCAGTGATATGGAAGAACTTTGGTTGAAAAGACGTCAATGAAGAGGGATCCTTTAGAGAAACTGTAGTAAGAATCATGACTGTGCAATCAGGGAAAAAATTAGCAGTCTGGGAAAACTACACATTTGATGGTCATGATTAGGAAAATGTGCTTGAAATGGATGAGGCGTGAGCAGGTCAAAAGCAAAAGGGAAGCGGGCTCGAAAAATGGGAAAATAAAAAATTTCCAAAGATAGTAAAAATGAGGGGAAGGTATGCATGGGTAGAAAAAATTGCCACCCTTGCATAGAGAAGTAAAAAGAGAGAAAAAATATGCAATGGCAGCAAAATTTACTGCTTTTGCATATTTGTTGAAAAATATGCAATGGCGACAAAATTTGCCACTTTTGCATATTTGCTGAAAAATATGTAATGGCAACAAAATTTGCCACTTTTGCATATTTGTTGAAAAACATGCAATGGCCGCAAAATTTGTTGCTTTTGCATATTTGCTAAAAAATAACACTAACTCTTTGAAATTTATCAAAATTTGGACATTCTGATCACATTAAAATCATAATGAATTTCATATTTGCTGGGAAATCATAACTAAGAAAGGTTGCAAACTTTTCAAAGATGTCAGTCGACAAAACTCGAGATCAAGAGAAACTTGCCTCGAAAGATGAACTTAGAGAGAAAAATATGAAAAGGACAAGTTTCTTAGGGGTTGTTTCAAGAATGAGCATAGCTGATTTTGGGAACAACAAGTTTGTTATTGGGACTTTCATAGGATGCATAGTTTAAAAGCTCATTATTGGGTCAAAGGAATGGAGTAACCCTAAAAATGAAAAATAAAATCACCAGATCATTACACAATAACTTTAGGCACATTACTTAAATAAGCTTTGCAATAGGAATAACATTTTTAGAAGTGAACAACACATTTTCAATATGTATCTAAGAATATTTAGAAAGGGTAATAACTTTGAAATGGTGGAAAACATTAGAATAGAGAGCCTTCAGAAGGGTAAATAACATTTTTTGTGGTAATAAATACATGGTAAGCAAAGCAACTTTGTAGGGCACAATGACAAGAGTAACAAAGCAAATTCTCATTTTTGCATCTAGGGTGTTGTCCAAAAAAATGACTCATCTTAAGTAGGCAGGAAAACACAAACTCTTTGGAGATTTAGCAATTCATACATTAAAAAATAATTAGAATTTTTCCAATGCCTTATTTTTTTAGGGTGTATGTACTTGCCTGATTCACTTTCCCAACCTGAATGCTATTTATAAACCTAGAAAGTGCTACAAATTATTTGTATAAATGCAAAGCCTATCTATTTCTCCTTCACATCAAACTTGCTTTATCAGGTTTACAAATTTTTATTTCATTATGTTTAATACACAAGTGTTTTGCATTTTCAAATGGTATCAACAATTAAGTAGTCATGTTATTGCCTAGAAGCTCAGGTGTCCTAGGGTTTTATCATAATTAATTTTTGTGTCATGGTTTAATGTAGCAATTGGTTGTTTCTTTGGGTGTCTTCATTTGTTATGTTTTTTCATTTACTTTTTTTTGGTTTTCATTCCATACCTGCTATCATCTAAACATGGGTAATGTAGTTGTATTGTTTATCTTACACAGGAAAATTGGTTATATCAACTCTAGGAGAATACCTAACGCGACTTGAAGTTGGGTTATGCCCATTGTAATTACTTTACATTACCACTAGAACATGCCCAATGGACTCATTGGATGTGTTTTAAGTTATAAGTTATTTTATATCTTAGAAATTAATTTATATAACTTTTATGTTTCACATTTCTTAGAATCCCACGGAATTAAAGAAACTAGAAAAACTAATAAACCAAAAAGATCACCATGTTTATGCTTAATTTTTGAAATCAAAAGACTTATATTTTTTTAGATTAGTAAATTAAAAAATACACCTATATAATTCACCCTTAATCTTAGATGATTGGTGATGATTTCCTATTCTGTAAAACTAATCCATAGAGTGAACACATTGCATGTAATAAATCATCATTAAGGTCCAATCTAACTACACAGTCATTGATGTTATCCTAATTATCATCTCCCATGCTGGATGAGTCCATAGGATCTAAAATATCAGTATGCCCTAGAGGCATGTTCGATGGAAGAGTCACATCACTCACATCTTTGCTTGACAATTGGCAAGATAAATCATTCTCCATATTGCCTAAAGAACTATATTGAGCCGACCTTGAACAACTTGCAATTATACAATTTATTGACCCAAAAGACCATTATGTTTAGCATCAAAATCCTACATAAATTTTGAAAACCTAATAAATAAAATAAAAACAACATATGCAATGAATAGTGTAAGAAGTCTTGCATTAAAGAGCACAAATATCTAAGGTTCTACATAGCATAAGCACATATCTATTAAAATTTAAAAGTCTAAAAAGATTGCAACAACACTACCACAAATAAGGAATAATATTTAATAAAAAAATAGACAAATTTTGAAAAAATATAAAATAGTGCACCTCATTATATATTTCAGCCTATAACAGACTTCGTGAATTACACGTTTGCATAGTTGATGCAAGAGCATCTACATCCACAAATAATCCCATATCACCAAAAAATATTTATTTTTGATAATCTATTAATTTTAAAAGTTTTCTACAATTAGGGTCATTTAAATATGTAGTTATATTATTCAAACATCTTATAATAATTAGAATCCTTTTCAGAAGGATTATTCAAAGGATAAGCTTTTCAAAGTAATCCCCATAGGGGTGACCCCTTTCAAATGTTATAAGCTTATGCTACTGTATAAAATTATTCTCACTTTATAAACCTTTTTAAAGTGTTCCAACACATGGAATAATTATTTGTTTATATGTCCCTATCATTATGGTAAAAGGAGTGAAGGACAAGGAGACATTGGTCAAACACATGCCTATTTTATAGCATTGATAGACTCTGCACCATATCTAAAGGATGAAATTGATCTAATTGGGTGGACAATGTTGGCATCAGTGTTAGTTTGGTTGGTTATTCTAATAATGGTCTAAAGGATACATCATGATGTTGAACATGATTCCATAGCATTATATTGGGGCATTTTATTGATAGTCAAGTTCTCCACAAGTAAGATCACATCCTACTTTCCAACATGACAAAGGATGCTTTTTATTTTAAATATGCAAAGTGGAAAGTATGATATCCTAACAAAGGGAAATGTAAATAAAGATATGGTATGTAAATTTTTGAGGCTATTCCATGGATTGAATCAGGAGAACCACTTGTCATGGCTTTACCACTCTTCAAGATCGATAGCTTAAGTGTAATGAAATAGTCCAAAACAAGAGGAAATGGCCACTGCCATAAATAGCAAAAGTCCCTTGATATTAATGGGTCTTTAGTATAATCTTTGATAAAGCACACATGTAGGTGACTTTACATCAATATATGTCATCAATTATCATGGTTTCTAAATTCATAGAAAACTTGGATATTTTGTTTATTTTGTAAATATGAATAATGGAGGATTCATACTAAGAAGCTAAAACGTTGGTGTTTTCATTTTACATGTTTTTTTTGGTTTAACTATGTTTCTTTTCAAAGACATGATGTAAGTTTCTTGGATTATTCATAAATTTCAATTTAAATAAAACCCAATGCAATGTATATTATTTATAAATTTGTGTTATTCCTATGATTTGACATTGATTTTATGAAAATGAATGGAATATTTTTATTTTTATTTTTTATATAAATGAAATTTATTTAATGAATTGGTTGTAATGTTTTGTTGATGTTTTTCTCTTGTCTGACCTTTATTTCTTGTGTTAGTGTATTGTTTCTCTTGTATAGTAGGATTTGGTTTTTTGTTATGTTTTCTTGAGGTCAGTGTTTACCTTTACTGTTAGTCTAGGGGATCTAGGCCTCTCAGTTATATCTTAGAATAGTTTGTGAATTCTAGTTAAAAGTTTCTCTACCTCTAGTTTATTATTTTGATCTCTATAAAAGCATTATCTGATTCATAACTCTAGCTCAAAAAAATTTACCAATAATAATCATAACAATAATAATAAATCATCTAGTAAAATTAGTTTTAATATGTTTATAACCCATTGGTTTAAAAAATACTAAATGATTTTGATGGTATTTGATTTTTCATATATCTATAGTTTGAATAAATGTATTAAGTGGGTTTTGTCTCATTTTTCAGAGAAATAAAACCCATGTCATAAAATTGGTTGGATTATATCAAGTAATGTGATCTTAAAAAATAGTCCTAACATTATCAAGCATTATCAAGAAGGTTATTGATAATAAAATGGAAAAAAAGGCTCTCATATTAAATTATTTTATTAACTTTGAAAGGCTATAAATTAGGTTTACATGATCAAATGAGATTTACCATGAGAGAAAAAAGGGCTCTCATGTTCATGTCATACTTGATGATGAGAGACCAATATTTACTCTCCCTTGGCCAAGTAATCAATTCTTATATTTTTGTCTCTCATGATAAAAAAGAGCATGGAGCATTAAGTCCTTATGGGAATAATGAGAAATATTTTTTTGGATTTTGTAGAATTTAATGTTAATAACATGTTTTATAAATATAAGTTCTTTGTATTTAATTTGTTTAAGCTAAAACAATATCAATAACATCCTTTGGCATTGGAAAAAAAAACAAATAATAACAAATTTAAAAAAAAATCCAAATTATTGAGTCAATACAATGTCAATAACATTCAAGATTGTTGTATAACCTATGTAATCAGGTAAATTAGATCTTTAAAACATGGTTATCTACTGTTGGCAAGTGTATATTTCTTGCTTTTAATTTTCAAAAATAAAGTAGAGTTTGATTATTGATGATGAAATATAAAAATAGATACCTCAAACATGTCAGTAAGTGTGAGTCTATGAAATAAACAACAAATCAAAGAAATGGTTGAGGCCTCACTATTATAAGGCATTTCATTATCTTTCCTTGGTTTAAAATAATATTTTCATTAACTTAACCAAGACAAGAAATAGAGGTTAAATTTGATGGTGATGTTGATTCAGGTAGCTTTTTTTACTATGGAGTATCATACCTACCTTGATTCTTTGTAGTATAGTTATAACTCATGGATTTACTATGAATATTATAAAAAATGGTACTAAAAAATGATCATAAATTTATATGGATATTAAAATTGATATTTGAATAAAATCTTCAACAGTTCCTACATAAATTTCACAGTTAGGGCTCATATGCCTATCCAGAGTCATGTCCTGCTAGACAAAGAGTGTTGAGGTTTATGATAACATTGTACTAGGAAATATGACTGTCATACAAATTGGAAGAATTTGTATCACCAGCTTTGTCCCATCAACATTTATCACAATACATAGGAATTTGAATTTTGGGGTCATGCTTCATCAAGGCATTTGTTATTCTAAAAATAGTATGTAGATCAATCCATCATTAAACAAGAATATCTTGTTTAAGTGCAGGAATTAATTTATTTTTTGGAATATATAGTTATTTTCCCATATTGGGTGTCCTTTTTATGAATGACTCATATATTTTACCATCTCTAATGTTTTGATTTAATCTAGGGCTTATTGTTTTTTATTGGATAAGCAGGTGATTTCCCTTTTGGGGTGTCATGTTTTATTACAAGTCTCAGTTCATTTGGTATAAAATTCAAATGTTTGCCCATCTTGGGTATATTTTTTTAGTGTCAAACATTTTTTTTGGCTTGAATATGTATATATTGTTGGGTGTCATTTTTAGTTAGTTTTTTGGGCTCAATGTGAAGTTATTTGTGTATGTTGGAATTCTTGTTCACAATTTTTGTTGGCCATTTTTGGCCCACATAAAAAAATTGCCTAGATGCAATGCCATGCCCTAAATATTTATGAGGAACATGTTTTTGAGTAGGATTTCATGGTGTCCATAATAGTTTCATGAACAAATCAATGAGCTTGCAATCTAAAAGCTAAGTGTAAAACCTTTGTTTGGCTAAATTCAATTCTTGTAGACCCTTTTTGGGCTAAGTGCTAATATTTCCTTTAGGATAATTATTTTAGGTTATTTGGATAAGTATTGGGAATTGTTCCAAACATTTTGTTTGAAATAAAATTCCCAAAATGCACATTCTTGTGGACATTTTGTCTACAATAAATGTCCTGAAGCAAAGTGGACCAAAAAAGAAGCCTGAAGGGTATTTTTCAGGGTAATTGTCATATTTATTTCAAGAAAAGTGTCCAATTTTTTTTTCCAAAGGTATAATTCTTTCAGATAAATTGTTTGAAATTTTTTTTGAAGGCATGAATTGTTTTGAACAAAATGTCTAGTAAAAAGTCCAAAGGAAATATCCTATAGAATTTGTGATCTAGATAGTTACGTAAATGCCAATTTTAGGCTACATGAAACAACAATTAAAGTTAAAATATCCCAATGATGATTGTTTGGATATCAACTTTAATCCCCATAAAGTAGCCATTATAATTCAAATAATAAGATCATATAGTGTGGGTTCATCAAGCTAAGATCTAATGGTACACATTCACTAATAAGAAGATAGGCCCAGATAGATCAATGGATCACATTCAATAATAGATGAAGATCTAATGGAATGTGAAAAAGTCAAAATGTCAAGGGGATTAGAGGCCAACATGTGGAATAAGTATGAGAGAAGATAGACTAACAAGAAAATGCAAGGACCAAACACATGGGTGCCAAGTGTCAATAGTGTGTTAGCTCAGGTAGAAGATCTAACAACATGCATTCAATATATCATAGGAGATCCGATGGTATGATCAAGGGTTAATTTCAATGGAGCCTAAGTCAATTTGCTAACAACTAATGAAAATAATTGAGCTAGAACATTTTCAACTAGGGTCAATGGAGTAGTTTGACTTGGGAAAAAAATAAATGGATGGACTTGATCTGGCAAAAAATACATGGAACTAAGCTCAAACTCAACCCAAGTTGAACCAAGATCGACAATAAGGGACTAGGTATTGAGCAGAGTTCCATCTATATAAACTATAGGAAAACTAATAATCTTAGATTAGTTTTCATCCATAGTTAACTCAAGTCTAGGTTTCAGAGCAAAGGTAGATGTGTGTAATTAATGGAGGAGCATCTTGAGCTATATATTAAATAAGTAGCTACCCAAAACAAGATTTCACCATGGCTCTATTATATTCATAAGCATGATGATATTGTCCTTTAGTAAATTGGACATTAATAAATAAGAACTTGAAGTATTGCTATAATAGTTGAATGCATAAATGGCCACTAGACATTGGAATGCAATTTTACATTTCTATCTAATCTTGTCAAATAAATATTCCACCTCCCCATATGCACATAAGTTTCTTTCTATGATTTCCTGATTTGATTTTTTAGATGAAATTTAAAAATCATGGCTACAGTGCTATAAAAGAATTAAAATTTGTACCTATCACCTTAAGTGGCACATTAATTATAAAATAGGCTTGTTCTCTATAAAATCCTAACTTTCCATTGTAAAAAGGGTTGACACATTTTAACAACCTTATGATACTAAAATTTCCCTCCATGAGTACTTGCATTGGATAAGTCTTGTAGATTAATGATAATTAAGTTCACCTCTTTCTATTCATCTAATGATCTATGTGTTATTTTTTATCTATTGATCTCTATCCATGAGTAATGTTCATTCCTCTCATTTTCATTCATTCCCATCACCTGCTCATTTAACTAGGAACTCACCTACATGTCATATTATATGTGCACCAAGGTCTAGTAGGCTTTGTATATGGATAACCTTCATATCTCTTAGTTATACACTATGTTCCCATGTCTCTATATAAATCATTTATGCATTTGGAGTATTCTTGGTAGAATTTGTGTGAAAATATCTTATTCTCAAGAGTTTATAGTGTGCTTATAGTAGTAGGAGTGCTCACTCTAATCTAGGTGCATTGCCTCTTTTATGTTTATGCATCTCTTTCCTTTTCCTCCCTTTTCCTCAAAAGATCCTAGGTTTATATTAGTGTTAGTTTACCTTTCTACTCTTTAGGCTTGTGTACTAGTTGTAAACTAGGTGCACTTAGAATAGAAGGAATCTAGCCTACTTCAAAGTTTCATCCCAAGGAGCGCAAGGGTCTTATGCCTTGGGGATGTTCCTATCATTATGATGAGATAATAAATGCTTACACATATACCTAAGAGATAATACTTCTATTCCCAATGCCTTAAACTCTCACATCCTATATAAGACCTTCATGTTTAGTGTCTCACTACTGAGAACTCCTTTGTGCCTATAGAGCCTCCACAAGTGCACATTTTGAATGATAATTTTTTTTGGCATGCTCGATGGGACCATTTGAATAAAATATAAGGAATAAATGTTATCTTTAGCTAATAAGTGTAGTAGACACTTATTGAGACCACTTGGTAACTCCAAACATCCCTTGTATGTAAAGATCAGTCCCTTACATACATGCCAAGAAGAACAAGATCATCTACAAGAGGCATTGATTTCCATTTTAGTGAGCTTCTAGTATCCTCAAGAAGGAGAGTCAAAATATCCTTTTCCCCTATCGAAATATGTAGTACAAGCTAGTCACCTCTTAGAATACAGTCTATGCCTCCATTTAAAAGGTTTTACACATGAAGGCAAGGTTTATTACCTATCCCATTCATGGTTATGCCAAGGGATCAAGTGTTTGTGTCTTTCAATAGAGGTAGTCCATTAGTCCTAGCACAATATGATGACATTTTGATGTCTAATATCAAAAGCTTTTACTATTTCATGGGTGAGAATTCATCCTCGCCTATGGAGCATATTCAAGATATTGTGAATATTTGCTTAGTGCACCATGTGACTCAAGATAATGTCATAGTCAAACTGCTTGCTTCCTCATTCAAATGAAAAGCCCTTTAGTGGTACTAAGGCTTAAGACCAAACTCTATTCACATCTAGGATTAACTTGATGGATAATTATGCAAGTAGTTTGAGGATCGAAGTGATCACTTATCCCTAATAGAATAGTTCATGACCATAAAACAAGCCTCACATTAGATGATGATCAATTACAACTTTAGATTCCAAAGGGTATGAGATAGAATCCTAGCTTTATGTAATCCATCTCCTAACACTACATTTCTATATTTTCTAAAATCTCTTAACAGTGATATAGCGATGATGATTTAATCCATGGGAGGTGTGGCCCTTCTTGATGCCTACAAAGTTATGATGCATGTAGTGAATTATTTAATTCAGACAAGCATAATTACACCTAGAACCCCTATGCCTATATTCATATAACCTCTCCCTAATCAAGTATCTACACAACCTATGTTAGTGCCTATACCTACTATAGTGAGCCCACCTACTCCACCCATCATCTCTTCTAATGAATTGTATGAAGTGAAGATGTTATTGCAAAGTTTTGGGAATGAACTAGTTGTCCTAAAAATATAGCAAGCATAATGTCGTAAACATCATCAACCCTTCACTTAGAAATACTAGTCAAATAGATATCCCTACCAAAGTGGCACTCAAATGAAAAATCAGCTCACATATAATAGAGCACCTTATGTGCCAAAGATTGACGCTACCAACACCTTCAAAGCCCTTGTTTTGGTACAAAAAAACTAGCATAAGATTCCAAATGGTGCTTCCAATGCAATCAACCACATAATCAAGATGCATATGTGAATAAGATCTTGAATTAGGTGCTCATGGTGAAAATCATGCCTCAATTTCAAGAGCAAACAAGTGGCATAGCCCCATAAAAGGAGGGGATCTAAGCACCAGTTCAATCATAAGATGGGTCTATTTGATCAACTATTAGGAAGAGGATTTCAACTATGTGAATCAAAGTGGCACACCCAATGGAGGAATCACTCTAGTCATTTTCAACACAAAATTCAATTGGAAAGTTATAGAAGAAGCTATACCAACTTCAATTCCCTCACCTTCAACACCCCAAGACAATCACACATGTGTACCAACCAAGGTACCCATCTATCCATTACACCTAAATAAGGCCATATCGAAGGAAGGACCATCTCAAATTGGTGTACCAACACTAATAGAAGCCATTTACCATAAGACATAGCTGAAGGTATCTCAAATTATTTTCAACATAGTAGAGAAGATGAAGAAAATGAACCTCAATGTCATAATGTGGGACACACTCACTATTCCACCCCAACAAAATCTACAAGATGCACTAAAAGGTTTTTAGGAATGTCAGACACCCCATTTATCACCTATTACCTCTACAAGCTTGTGCCAAATAAAAGAAGAAGAAAAAGTGCATAATCTAAGCCACCCCTATTCTATGTCTCTTTAATCATAAGACAACACTTGGTGCATAATTACATGATCAACTCAGGTGCAAGTAGCTCAATGATACCCAAAAGGATCATTTATACATTGGGAATTATGTATTACCCTATTCCAAAAAGAATGGTCCAAATCAATGGCATGATGGTCAAAGTGGTAGGTATAATCAAGGATTTAAATCTAATGTTTCATGTATGCCTAAGCATTTCCATTGTGTAGGATATCACAATCATCAACTTACCCCTTACTTTGCCATCTACCTCTCCCAAGACTTAATGGTAAAGGTGGGTGGATATTTGTCTTTATATTGGTCACACATGTTACTAATAACTAGATATAGGACCAAATTGACCATAAGGGTAGAGCCTATCTTCAAAATTCATGTACAACCATACTCTCCCAACCTAGTTGAGTAAAATTATGTGATGTTTGACCAAGGGGAGGATTTGATTCTCCATGAATCTATCACACTACTAGAAGAAACCCCAGATAATTTGTTGGATGAATGGGTGTGTGAACATTCTAAGTGTGGCCCTTATGACACTATAGAGATAGGGTTGGGCATATATTACATCATGGAATAAAATTCCATATTACTTGAGCTTATGAAGGTACACAAGGACCCTGAAGGTATGTGGTAGTTATACTTTGATGGTTCCTAGAGTAGGAATGGTGTAGGAGCTAGTGTCATGCTGGTATCCCCCCAAAAAGAAAAAATACTTCCATGCCTTTAGACTATAATTAGATTTTACAAATAATGTTGTTGTGTATGAAGTGTTAATTTAAGGCCTCTAGCTTGTGTAGAAGAAAGTGTTAATTTAAGGCCTCCATCTTGTGCAGAAGAAAGGAATCAAAGCACTATAAGCACCGGGTGATAATGAGTTAGTTTTCAACCAAGTTAGAGCACAAATCATGACTAAAAATGGCTTGATGAAAGCCTAAAAGCATAGAATGTATGATATGATGGAAGGATTTAATTCATTTAACATCATTTCCTTACTAAGAATGTAGAATGTTAATGTGGTTAGGATTACAACTATAGGGATGGAGTATGACATTTCATGCAACATAATGAAAGAGTCTAAATAAATCATCAAGCTCATGTTTAGAATGGTAGTTCCTAAAAAATTGGAAAATTATCAAGTGTTCGAGAGTGATGAGCAAATCATCAACTTCCTACAAGATGAGGTAGAGTTTTACATTATGAACTAGGCATAGTTGTGATCCCAATATGAATATATATTCATCCAATTGAAAGGAAATAAGTTTCCAAGAGGGATAGTCACCATAGAAAACATCTTTGATTATATGACCAATTCAAAGGAGAGAGACATGGCATGACAACCAAATAAGATATCTCAACACCCATGATCATTTTAGAAGGAAAATGTCTTAAAGCTGGTAAGGTTTGCTATGTGCTAAAGATTAAAATATTTATTCAACTTAGTAGGAGTTATGATGATCTCTTCATGTGGGGCTACAAAAATCTTAGAGGTTTTAATCATATCTTAATGCAACACACAATTGAGCTCCATCCTGATGTGTGACTTATGCATTAGAAGTAGATACCTATTAATCCAAAGATAGAGCCATTGATGCATAAGGAATTCTCTAAGCTCATTGAGGCCAGTATAATATTTATGATAAGACATTCCTCATGGGTCACCAAATTGGTACCAGTGTAAAAAATAATAAGGAGATATGCCTTTGCATGGACTTTAGGGACCTGAACAAGGCTTCCCTCAAAGATCACTACCCTCTCCGACCAATAGATCAAATGTTTTAAACAATCATAGGTGTGAATAGATTTTCATTATTGGATGGTTACTCAGGTTATAACTAGATCCATGTACAAGAGTGTGACCATTACAAGACTACATTCACCACTAAGTGGGGAACCTTTTCATACCAGAACATGTCGTTCAGTTTGATAAACACAAGTATGACCTTCCAAAGAGCTATGGATATGGAATTCAAGGAGATAATCAATAAAATCATATTGGTTTACCTTGATGACATAATTATTTTCTCCAAACATGATAAGGATTATTTAGATCACCTAGAGCAAGTCTTTCATAAGTGTCATGAATTTGGAATATCTCTAAGCCCCAACAAATGTAGCTTTGTAGTTCATAAGGGCACCCTCCTTGGGTACATTATTTCAAAAGGACTCATGATTGATCCAAATCAATTCAAGGCTATTTCATCCCTCCCTCTTTCGAGCCACAATAAAAGTATCTAGAGCTTCCTGGGGAGAATCAAACTTGTGAGAAGGTTTGTGCCTAGTTTTACTATCTTGGTCAAGCCCCTCATGGTGATGTTAAAGAAGAATGTTGAAATCAATTAGATGTGTGAGGGAAAGGAAATTTTTATATCCATTAACCATTCCATCATGCATGTACCCACTTTGATCAACTGAAATTATAGTAAGGATTTCATCCCTTATTCATTCAGTGGAGTTGACGACATCTCAACCATCCTAACATAGTAAAATAAAGAGAAACTAGAGTAGCCAATTTCCTTCTTCTAACAGGCACTAAAGGATTATGAGTGATTCTATAGTTTTGTTGAAAATCACACCCTTATATTTATGAGAGAATTGAATAAATTTAGGCATATGCTCTCCAACAACAAAATTCAACTCATGGTGGCACACACAAGCATTAATGAGTTCTTGTTCAATAGGGACATTAGCAAGAAATGAGTTGGCTAGATCACTAAGGTGATGGAATATGACATAGAGATCTAGGTCACCAAGCTGGTGTGATGAAAAGGATTCTTTGATAAATTGGCTAAAATAACAAAACCTAAAGATGGTGCACTCCTAGTATTTCATGAGGAGGAATTCACCAACCCAAAGGCTATGACCAACTGGGGATAGGATATGAAGACCTTCCTTCAGCATAATATATACCCTCCTAGCCTCAATAAAGCTAAATGTAGACATTTTAGATTACATTCTATTCCCTATGTGCTCATTGAGGGTGCATTTTTCCAAAAGGATCTCAATGGAGTCTTTTTGAGGTGCATGGAACAAGAACCAGTAAACAAAATTCTTCAAGAGTTCTATGATGGCCCTATAGGAGGCCAATATTCACCTAAGACCACTACCATGAAGTTCATATGAGTTGGCTATTATTGGCCAACTCTATTCAAAGATGTGCATGCATATGTGCAAAATTTTAAGGAATGTGCCTTCCTCATAGGCAAATAAAGTCTTTTAGCCTTACCACTATGCCCAATTCAAGCTAATCAACCCTTTGCATAGTGGGGCCTAGATTTCATAGGAATGATTAATCCACCATCAAGTGATGCAAACAAATGGATTCTCATAGCCATTGACTAGTTCACAAGGTGAACATAAGTGGTTTCACTCATAAAGGTCAATGATACATCCATCCTCATTTTTTATGAAGGCTTTATAACAAGATTTGCCATCCCTACCACCATTATCTTAGATAATGCACTAGCCTTCCTTAGAACTAAAATCAATGAATGGAATGTCAAGCATAATAATTATCTAAGTGCCTCATTGAATTATTACCCTCAGGGTAATGGTCTAGTTGAGTCTACCAACAATAACTTGATTTGCATCATAAATAGGAATCTTAAGGATAATCAATTATATTGGCATACTAAGCTCAGAATTGCTCTTTAGGCTGATTAGATCATGGCCAAGAGGGTGCTAGTAAATTTTCCCTTCATGCCATTTTATGGAAGGGAAGCTAGATTACTAGCATCCCTTGAGTTACCTTCATTAGAATTCATGCATTAGTTAGAGCTTCTCAAGAGTGAACCCCTTGAGGTAAGACTATTTGAACTAATTAATCTCAAAGAAACAATAATGTAAGATGCATGCACCATGGATTTATAATAGGCACAAACCAAGAGGATCTTTGACAAGAAGGCCAATGATAATAGTTTCTAGAAGGGAGACTTAGTGCTCAAATGGGATGTAGACATAGTGAAAGCTAGAAGGCACACTAAGTTTGATGAAATATGGAGTGGTCCATTTACCATCACCAATTTTAAGCCATCTAATGCCTTCCAAATTGCCATAATGAAAGGAGAGGAGCTACCAATCCTAGTCAATGGGATTCATCTCAAATACTATCTCCATTAATCTTTTTTTACATCTATAAATAAGTAGATTATATGTTTTTATTTTTTTAAAGCATGTTTTGTGTGCCCTTGTTTTAGATTAGTTTTAATTCCTCTAAGCACCTATATATAGTATTTTCTTAGCTTAGGTATGTTCCTCTAAGCACCTTTGGCATAATTATTCTCTTGTCAAATGAATCTCAATTCATTTCAAAGCCAAAGGTACGTAGTTGATGTGTTTGTAAGATAAAAAATCATAATCTCCAAAGACTCAATGCCCAATGGATTTCTCATGATCTAGTTTCCCAATCATAGCAGGCATGCTTCCCTATGAGTCACCAAAGATATTGGCCATTTTTATCCCATGTACAAAATTTTATTATATGTAATGCCATGCCCTAAATATTTTTGAGGAACATGTCTATAGAGTAAAGGAACAAGTTCTTGAGCACGTTTTCATGATGTCCACAATAGTTTCATGAACAAATAAATGAGCTTGCAAGCCAAAAGCTAAGTGCAAAACCTTTATTTGTCTAAGTTAAGTTCTTTAAAACCCTTTTTAGGATAAGTGCTAATATTTCACTTGGGTTAATTTTTTTGGGTTATCTAGCTAAGTATTGGTAATTGTTTTGGACATTTTGTTTGAAACAAAATTCCTAAAGTGTAAATTCTTTTAGACATTTTATCAGCAATAAATGTGTCAAACTAATGTGGACCAAAAATGAAGATCGAAGGGTATTTTTCAAGATAAGTTTCAAATTTCTTTCAAGAAAATTGTTTGCTTAATTTTCCCAAAGGTATAATTCTTTCAAATAAACTATTTAACAAAAGTTTTAAAGGCATGATTTCTTTTTTTAAAAATATCCATCAAAAGGTCCAAAGGAAATAGCCTGCATAATTTATGATCTAGACAATTACATACATCAATTTCAGGATATAAGAAATAACAATTGAAGTTTAAATATCCTATTTATGGTTACATAGACATCAACCTTAATCCCCATAAAGTATCCATTGTAATTCAAATAGAAAGATCTTATGATGTAGGTTCATCAAGCTGAGATCCAATAGTATGTGTTCACTGACAAGAAGATGGGATTAGATAGATCAATGGCTCACATTAAATCATATATGAATATATAATGGTACATGAGAAATCAAAAAGGTCAAAGGGACTAGAGGCCACCATATGTCATAAGCACGAGAGTAGATAGACTGACAAGCAGATCTAAGGACCAAATGCACATGTGCCAAATATCAACAGTGTGTTACCTCAATCAAAAGATCTAATGACATGCATTCACTTTTTTAGAGGAGATCTGATAATGTAATCAAGGGTCAAGGTTAATGAATCCCAAAATGTTTTTCCAACAACCAATGAAAATAATTGAGCCAGGACATTTTCAACTAGGGTTGATAAAGTAGTTTGACTCAGGTAAAAATAAATGAATGGACCTGAGATGGTGGAAAATACATAGAACTGAGCTCGATCTCAACTTGAGTTGAACTAAGATCAATAATAAGGGGTTAAAATTTGAGAAGAGTTCCATCTATATAAACTATAATAAAACCAATAATATTATATTGGTTTTCATCTATAGTTAACTCAAGTATAGGTTTCAAAGTAAAAGCAGATGTGTGTAGTTCATGGAAGAGTGTCCTAAGCCATATCTTCAATAAGTATCCACCAAAATAAGATGTTGTCATGGATATATCAAATTCATAAGCATGATGATCTTTCCTTTTGTAAATAGGACATTAATACACAAGATCTTGAGGTATTTCTAGAATAGTTGAATGCATAAACGACCACTAGACATTGGAATGCAAGTTCAATCCACTCTTAGATCTTGTCAGGGAAATATTCTACCTCCCCATGCACACAAAAGGTTCCTATTATCATTTCAAAGCTTGATTTATTAGATTAACTTTAGAAAGTATGGATATGGTACCATAAAAGAATTAAAAATGGTACCTATCACCCCAAGTGGTGCATTAATTGTAAAATAGGCCTGTTCTCTATAAAAACCTATATTTTCATTATAAAAAAGTTCGACACATTTTATCAACCTTATGTTTCTTAAATTTACCTCCATGAGCACTTATATTGGTTAAGTCTTTTAGATTAATGAGAATTAAGTTCACCTATTTCTATTCTTCTAATGATCTATGTGTTATTTTGTGTTTGTTGATCTTTATCTATGAGTAATGTTCGATCCTTTCATTGTCATTCATTCCTAGAACCTCCTCATTGAACTAAAAACTCACATATAGTTTGTATTATATGCTCACCAAGTTTTGTGTAGGCTGTATCTATGGATAACCTTCATCTCTCTCAAAGATATGTTGTGTTTTTGTACCTTTATATGAAGGATGTATAAATTTGGAGTATTTTTGGTAGAATCTATGTGAAAATGTCTTGTTCTCAAGATTTTTTAGTGTGCTTATGGTAGTAGGAGCACTCACTCTATTCTAGGTATATTTCCTCTTTTATGTTTACTTATCTCTTACTTTTTCCTCCATTTTCCTCAAAAGATCCTAGGTTTAGATTAGTGGTAGTTTACCTTTTTGATCTTTAAGCCTGAACACTAGTCTTAAACTAGGTGTACTTAGAATAGATGAAATCTATCCTAATCCATAGGCTCATCCCAAGGATTGTAGGGTACCATGCCTTTGGGATGTTCCCATCATTATGACAATATAAATGATGCTCACATGTGCAATTGAGCGATAATACTTTCATGCATAGTACCTTAGACTCTCATGCTATGCACAAGACCTTTATGCTTAGTGCCCCATAGCTAAAAACTCCTCCACACCTATAGAGCATCCATGGGTGCATATTTCAAATGACAACAATTTCTTTGGGTCCATGTGTAGATGTTTTCCCCCATTGGGTGTCTTGTGTTAGTCATGGACTCTATTTTTTGGCTGAGTGTAGATGTTTTCCCCTATTTTTAAGAGAGAACTTGAAATTAATTTGTTTAAGTATACTTATAACTGCACAATTTTGAGATTTATTGGTGAATCCTCTACTACACAGTCCATTTTATTTTAAGATACTTCCCATAATCAAGTCCTCAAGCACCATAAATCCAAAGAAATCAGCCCTTATTAAATATGTACTAATTAATAAAATTTACCATAATAGCATTGAAATTAGATGACACTCAACATTATCTATGTTCTTAAATATAAATAAATAACTAAGAATTTTAAAACTAATACTAATTTCAACATTGACAAAATTCATGAACTTAAAATAGAAAATTTCAATCACCTTTCCTAAATAATAAAATAGATGCTAAAATATATGTTATATAAGTTGATTCTCTTTATTCAATTGTAAATAAATATTTTTCATATCAAATGATTAATATACCAAAATTTAATCTATGTATATTTTATTAGAATAAAGTTGAATATGATCCATGGAAAATAGTAATACTCATCCCAAAAATACAAATGGTTTTCCCTCATTAACCAAATGTATGTAAGTAGAAATAGAAAATCCTAGGAAATATCCATCATTGCCATCATGTATATAATGTTTGTAAGTAATGGAAAGGTTCGTGAGAGATGGAAATAAAAATAGAAGGTTATGGCCACATAACACACAAATAGAAATATATATTGAATAGTGTTATTAGCATGCATATGATGCCATGAAATGACTGCTAGTCCATATTTAGATTCAACAAACCATGAGTAATATTAATGACTTTAATCATTCCTACTTATTTAGCACATACAATATGTAAAATGATTGAAATATATAAAAAATGTCCACAACAATTTTTTTTTACAATAGGACAAGTGGGTTGTCGTTAAATAGTAATTTAAAATTTTATCCATTAATAAAATACCACTCTTGTAACTAGTTGAAATCCATGTTTACAATTGCCTTATGAATCGATTCATTCTAAAAATAAATACCTCATAACCTAGATAAACATTTTTAAATTGTAGTATTCATCCGAAGTCAAATAAATGAGGATTGAAAAATGCCTTCCATAGAAAAGTACATACACTTTATGGGTTAATCATTTATCATTTCATATCATAATAAATAGCAATGATTTAGAAATTACATGTGTAACTTCCCTTATTGAATTGACATTAACCATCCTTCCTAAGACAACTTTGGGATAGATACGACATAATTTTTATTAGTGTATTTCTAGCAACTAATTTGATTTCATTTAAACCAATGTCTAGCCTCCCATTGGAATTAGGCCCACCACTTGTGGAACATGCACATATTTCTTAAATATTATGGCATGATCATTAATAGATATCCAATATTAGTTCTTAGTCAACAACTTTTCCTTAACCATTTTAATAATCAAGTTTATTATGACTAAACATTAGGTTCGAGTAAGGTAAAAATTATGTTCAACAATCATAATTTACAACAATTATAGGAACTATTTTGAAGATATACTAAATAGAGCTAGTGCATACCTAAAATTTTATTTATATAGGCTAAGATAAAATTACCAGTGAATCAATTGTAGTTTACAAAATACAATATAGCACTTGAAACAAATTGTGTCTAAGATAAAATTACCAGTTGAATCAATTATAGTTTACAAAATAAAATATTGCACTTGAAACAAATTGAATCATCCTACCAATTACTTTCCCCATTTGCTGCAGTGAACTACCTACCATAAATTTGTATCTATAAATTGGAGTTCGTATCATAAACACAACATAAGCTATTATTAACATTGTGGTGATAATTTTAGTGCCCACTCCCAAATTGATATTATCTTGAACATATACAATAAATGTTTGAATAAAGAGACTTCCAAGAAATGCCATAAAAATTGACCAATTGAAAAAGAGATCTTTTGAAACCTTTTAATAGGGTGGAAGTCATCAAAATGATCAGCACTGAAAGTGGAGATATCTAGTTTCATTCTTCTAGAGCCTAAAGTAATAAGATAAAAAATAAATCACACAATATAAATCTAGAGAGACGAAACATTTTAGTAGCCTTCATTTGATGGATAGTGTGGTGGTCTTAATAATTTCAACATAACAAATAACCTCATAGTGCCCCTTACCTACACCATTATCAATGTACCATTCACATTAAGATAAGAAAATTCAATCCCTTATGGTCACTATGAAATAAATAGATAATAGTATTTACTCCAACACACACACACACACACACACACACACACACACACACACACACACACACACACACACACACACACACACACACACACACACACACACACACACACACACACACACACACACACACACACACACACACACACACACACACACACACACACACAAAAAAAAAAAAAAAAATACTATGAATGTCCAGAAGCATCCCAGGTATGTATCCACAATGTATACTCCAAGTAAATATGTAAAAAATGTAGTTCCAACCCAATCGCTAATAATATTGGAGGAGAATATAGTGTTTTAATGTAACTTAGTCATCACATACACCACTAATTTTCCCAAATTCCCATAAAAAACCATTTTTTCAACAAATTTGTAAACTATAGTACATGAAACTAAAAACCATTTAATTTAATCATAAAAATTAAGACATATGATGTAGATGCATGTTAAATAGTAGATTAAATTTTAATTATTTTTTATTTTATGAGGTTTAAGATGTCATGTGTGATAAATAAGAATCCTTAACCAAGCTTCACCAATTTTTTCTAGGTCCTTTGGTCATTTTCTAGGTTTCCCACCAAAATGAGAAATTAAAAAAAAAAAAGTTTTGAGCTATTTGAAGGAATTGATCCTTATGTAATGGATTCTTGGGTTTTAGTTACATTTTGTAAATTTTGTTTAATATTTATCCTAACTATAAATTCATTCAATCATCACATAAACCATGTTAAGGAGTGTGTAAATAAGAAAGAGATTAAACTAAGCATATTTGATAAGTCCTAAGGTCAGTTGAGTAATCCTTGGTGCATTAAACTAAGTTTAGACATGTGATAAGATTCATACCATGAAGTTATGATCCAAGGAGGTAATTATTAAATAAAGGAAATAAGTAAGTTGGAAGGATTTTTTATTATAAAAGGTAGAGAGTGGAAGTGAGTTTGTAGGTCTATGTGACAGTCAAGAAGATATTCAAATAAAAAAGTTTGTTTTATGTTCTTAGTTGATTCTCGAACACATTAAAGGTGTAAGTACATATTATAAAAAAAATTATTGTCGCTTGATCTTAATTCCTACTGTTATGATGGATTTTGGCTCTTAGAAGTCTGAAAACATGAATTTTTCTTGATATAGTATAAAATAAAGATATAATTTGACACACTTTTGTGAGTGTTGAACTTGGAGGATAGATATATGAGCTTTAATAACATATATAGGTTACAATACAATTTAAATCAAACCTTAATACTCACTAAACTCTAATAATTCTCCATATTTTGATCCTTGGGTTATTTTTAGGCCTAAAACACTAGTTGATGGGTTTATGTTACTAATTCTCTATATCTCTAAAATGAACCACCAAATCTTCTTTAAATTTTGTAGTTGGATGTTTTAGGATGTCCTTGAAGTTATTCAAATAGTTTTAAGTCCTAAAATTCTCTATAAAATTATATATTCATGACTATGTTATAATAAGCCTACAATTAGGATTAAACATAGCTAAAGAGAGTAAGTTTTCAAATTTCCTAGAAAATAAAAGCTATGGAAGGATACAAAATTTGTGTATTGTTGTGTGTAATGGTCATCAAATGTATGAAATTATTTCAGTAAACATTGAATTATGTGTTTGTTTTCTTGATAAAGACCTAATGAATAAAGAAAGGTTGAGGTATTTATGTAGGGTTAGAAATAACCAAAAGGAGTAAATAACCCTAATAAAATATTAGATATGTAAGGTTTAAGTCAAATAGTCATTAAAAAGGGTGTGATAGACATATAAGAGTAAGGATTAAAATTCATATTCCTATCTTTTTGAACCTAGTTACATCATATTGGTATTAGAACTCAAAAGATATAAGCGCTAAAGAGAGAAAAAATAAATCAATATTATTGATTTCTAGAGGTGATCTAGATAAGAGGATATTTCAGTAAAGATAGGTAGTGAAATAGAATCCTATGAAGGAGAGTTGAAAATAGATCACAAAAAAATGTGAGAAAGAATCTTGTAAGGATGACACTTAGAATAAGAACTACTAGAGAAGGTCAAAGGAGAAAACTAACAACAAAGGCATTGATGATAGAAATGAGGAACATCCAGGAATGTTTGTAAGCAATGGAATTAGCTTAGAGAAGAGGGTTTGAAGTAGGTTACATGAGTGGTAGAGAAGAGGAACCATGAGGAGATGTGGTAGAACAATAATAACAAGAAAGTGCAAAAGATAAACTCATAAGGGTAGTCATTAAAGTTAGTTCAAGACCTCATATGGAAATTCACATGTATGAAATGAGTCTTAATGTTGAGGAGTTAGTTGGTTGGATATTAACAATGTATAACTATTTTAAGTATGATTCCAAGTAGAATATAATGAAAAGGTCAAGTTTATTGTTACAATATTGAAGATCCATACATCCCTTTGGTGGGATGGAGTTCAAGATGAAAAAAGAAATAGAGGAAAGCAAATGATCAAAATTTGGGACATAATGGTAGCCAAGTTATATTCTAAGTTAAATTCAAAATTTATGCCAAGGGATTATCACAAAAAATTGTTCAAGAGACTTCATAATTTGAGGAAAAAATAAATGAGTGTGAAAGACTATATAAAAGAGTTCTACAAACTAACAATCAGGACAGGCCAAATACAGAAAGATGTGAAAAGGTGGAAAGATACATCAATGGCATAAAATTAAACATTCAAAATGAGATAAAACTTATATATTAAAGATCAATATAATAATCCTACTAGTTATCTCTCAAAATATAGGAAAATTAATCTAGGAAACAAATTCAAAATTTTAAAGGAAAAAATAGTAATTTCAAAGGTAGAGGGTAACATGAAGGCAACAAATAGATTCAGGTTTATGATGAAGGAGAAAGTAGCTCTCAAATTCAAGGTAAAATTCCAAGATAATTTCACTCATATAGGAAAATAAATCCATATGAAGAATTCAATGGAGAATTCTTTTGTGGAAAATGTTTCAAAATCAACAAATATGGCCATAGATCCTAAGACTACTTAGAATATCTACAAGCAAGCCATAGTAATAATATTATGCATGTTAAACATGAGGGGAGTGTAGGATCATGTGATGAACTTGAAACAAGGGAATATTTATGGATGGATATGATAATTTTCAAATCAATTAAGGAGATCAAATAACCAACACAAAGAAAAGCTTTGTTTAGAACCATCTGCAAGTCCAAAGGTAAGTGTTGAAAAATGATAATACATAGTGGTTGTATTGATAATATATTACCTTTAGAGATGGTTGAGAAATTAAATTTTAAGAATATAACTCATCCCACACCTTATAAGATGTTTTGGTTGCACAAATGACATAAGGTATTAGTAAATAAATAATACAAGGTATAGTTTTAAATAGGTATCTATAAAGATGAGGTCTTACGTGATGTTATGTCCATGGATGTCTACCATGTTCTATTGGGTAAAACTTGGAATTTATATACAAGAAAAATATATGATGGAAGAAAAAACACCTATGCATTTGAGAAAGATGGAAAAAGACATATTTTCAATCTATTGAGAGATAAAGGTTCATCAACAACATAAATCAATAATCAAGTATTGATGATGAATAGTAAAGAGTTATTACATTTGAAATAGGTAATAGAAGAAGAATTTGAATGTACATTGTTTACCAACAAAAAAAAAACATTACACCTATTCAAGTAAATAATTTATCATTAAAACCTTAGAATCTATTTGATAAGCATGTTAACAAAGTGATTGCTGAATTATCTAACAAACTTGCTAAGTTTCAGTTGGATTATAATGGGATTGATGATAGTCAAAGAATAACACATGATATTTATGTGAAGGAAAATTATAGTCATGTAAGATTGTATGTAGAAGATAAAATAAACTTGAACGTTGTATAAGAGTAATTGGAAGTCCATGGTGATAAGGGAAGACATGTAAGTAAATAAAAAATGATTGTCTTGAAAGACAACAAAATGGTGAGGTTCTTAAGTGAAGAACCTAAAGTTGGTTTTAAAAATAGTAAGAAATAAAAATATGGTTGTGAACAGTCCATAGAGGAAGAGTCATCATGAAGCAATAATTAGATGTGATAATTTCTAAAAAGGAAGAAGGAGATCCATTACTTGATTATGGGTAAAAGCTTGAATTATTTCATAAGTGTGAAAAGGTAGAATCAACCCTAGTTAATGAATAAAATACATATTCACATGCTTCCATGGAGGATAATTAAAAGGAATTGATTTAGGTAAAAGCTCATGCACATGAAGAGAAGAAAATGATAGTATATTGTCTGTATGTGAAAAAAGGAAATGAGGACAAATGGATAATAAGAAAACAACCTTCATGATGGGATGGAATCCTTACTCCTTCCTAAAATTATTATTAACTTCTCTCTTCATGGCAGTCATATTCATAGTTATAGAGAATTTTAGGCACAATAAACAAGTTGATTTCCTTATTATGTTCACTCCATGTGTAGGTATAGCAAAGGAAAATAAGAAGAAACTAAAAATGAAAGGTATAGATGTGAATAAAGGTAGTACTTTAGCTTTACAATCACAAGAAAAATATAAATAAATTAAGAGAGAATTTGTACACTTATGTATAAATCAAGTTGAAATTTTTAAAACATATCCTTTTAGTAAAACTATAGAGAGGATTCCTGTCCAAACAGAGTTCATGTTTCAAAGTAAATATACTAATGTATAGCTAAGATGATATACATTTGAAGTCAATGGAGGTCTACGTCAACCACTATCCCTTCTAAGTAGACCTTGGGATCTAGGAGGGTATGAATAAGCAAGAAAGGAATAATGTTGAATAAAATAAGAATATCTATTAGAAGCATCTACAACTGATAATGACACGTACAAGATCAACAATAAAGACCTCATGAGCAAGAACTTATGAAAATTTGTAGGTTCAGAAGTATGATGCAAGTGCATGTCAATAGTAGATTAAATTATACTTGTTTTTGTTCTTATGAGGTTTAATATGTTATATGTGATCAATAAGAATACTTTAGTCATTCTAGGTCATTTAGTGGTTTTTCTAGGTTTCCCACCAAAATGGGAAATTAAAAAAAAAATGTTTAAAACTATTTGAAGGGTCTTGATCCTTATGTAAGGGATCTTTGGGTTTTATTTACATTTTTAAAATTCCATTTAATCATTATCCCAACTGTAAATGCCTTCAACCATCTCTTAAACCATGTTAAAGTATGTGTATGCAAGAAAGAGATTAAACTCAACATATTTGATAAGTCTTAAGGTTGGTTAAGCAATCCTTGGAACATGAAAATAAGTTTATACATGTGATAATATTCATACCATGAATCTTGGAGCCAAAGAGTCAATGAAGAAATAAATAAAAGAACCAAGTTGCAAGGATTTTTTATTATAGAAGGTAGAGAATGGAAGTGAGTTTGCAGGTCTATGTAACAATAAAGAATATATTCAAATGAAGAATTTTTTCTATGTTATCAGTTGATTATCAAATGCTTTATATGTATAATTACCTATTATATATGTTATTATTGTTAATTGATATTAATACCTACTATTATGATAGGTTTTTAATTTTATAAGTCTAAAAACATAGATTTTTCTTGATATAGTCCAGAATAGAGATATAAAATTCCATGTACTTCTGTGAGTGTTGAATTTGAAACACACACACATTTTCAAGAATATTTAGTGGTTTTTTTGTGAGATATAGAGAGTTTAGTAACTTAAAACTGTCAACTAGAGTTGTAGGCCTGAAAATAATCTAAATATCAAAATATGGAGAATTCTTAGATTTTAGATACTATTAAGGTTTAATATCAATTGGAATAGAACCTATATATTTTATTTAATCTCGTGTGTGTGTGTGTGTGTGTGTGTGTGTGTGTGTGTGTGTGTGTGTGTGTGTGTACATACATACATACCTATATATATGGATATATGTATATGTATGTATGTAAATATATACATACATGTGTGTGTGTGTATGTGTGTCTATATATAGACACACACACACACACACACACACACACACACACACACACACACACACACACACACACACACACACACACACACACACACACACGAGATTGAATAAAATATAGAGGTTCTAATCCAATTGATATCAAACCTTAATAGTATCTAAAATATAAAAATTCTCCATATTTTGATCCTTAGATTATTTGCAAGCCTAAAACCCTAGTTGAGGGTTTTAAGTTACTAAACTCTCGATATCTCTAAAAAAACACTAGATATTCTTGAAAAATTGTATTTATATGTTTTAGGATTTCATTAAAGTGATTAAAGTGGTTACATGTCCTAAGTCCTCTATAAAATCATATATTCAGGATTGTTTGATTAGGCTTAAATAGGGCTAAAGAGAGTAAGTTTTCAAATTTCCTAGAAAATCCAAGTTGTGGAAGGATAAAAAACTTGTTTATTATTATTTTTAATGTTTATTTTAATGTATTAATTATTTCAATAAACAATGAAGTCTGAATAGGTCCATGAAAGTCTAAAACACATAATACATACCTGAAATAAGGCCTAAATTTTGAGCATAAAGACTGTGTTTGTTTTCTTGATAAAGACCTAATGAACAAAGAAAGGTTGAGGTATTTATGTAGGTTTATAAATCACCAAAATGAGTAAATAACTTTACTAAATCATTATATACCTAAGGTTTAAGCCAAGTAATCATTAAAAATGGTGTGATAGATGTATAAGAGTAAGGCTTAAAATTCATATTCATGTCTTTTGTGAACCTAATTACATCAACATACATGATACAAAAATGTTTCTATGATAGGAATTTATAGATTCTATACTTTCATATGGTCCTAGAATGAGTTTTGCTAGCTAGTAGACATTTTTTGGAAACTAGATTCTATATCAAAAGGACATATGCAAAGGCTATGAAGATTAATTTACACCAAAAGAACAAGAAAATCGTGTAAATTTTATTGTAGTTCAAATCAGTTTCTTTACCTTTATGTCTCATGTTCTATAAACACATCCCATTGGCATGAACGAAGATCTCATAACCAATCCTTAAAAGTCTAAGAATTGGGGATTTGGTTTTGATTCAATTATTGGATAATTAACAAGAGAAGATTGAGGATACTTAAATGTATAATTAATTGGAGAATAGGCACATAGCTAACCTAGTTCATGGTTGCTTGAGCTTCTATTTGCATCTTAGGTAGATTGTACATGTATGTAGAAATTGAAGAATATAAATTCCCAGATGCAAAGTTTTTCCTTTGAGCCTAATATTTGATGATCAATATGAGAAACATTATAGATTATTTAGGAATTAAGAGAATAACTTACTTAGGGGAACCACTATATTTACCAACTTAATAAGAAAAAAACTTAGAATCTACTAGTTATATAGAGAATAAATTCCTAGAGGAAGGAAATAAACTACTCCAGATATTGATTCTTGATCCTATGCGTCCCTCCACTTTCCCTTACACCTCTTTCTAAAACCATTATAGTTAGATGAGGAAAATTAAGTAACAGATAATTCTAGTATTCCCTCTATCAAGTCATCAACATTGTAAGAAAAGACACATGTTTTTCACTAACATGCTTTAAAAATTTGTTAAGTTGCATTAATTTAGAATCTATGAAAATCTTAAGTATTTAATATTTTTCTTAATCTTATTTATTTTTAAATAATAAATAACTTTTGTAGGCCATCATAATATGACATCTACTATCAAGATAAATTATTGTGCATGGGGATAAATCTTTAATTTTTTTTGCCCTATATATATTGACAACATTGAAAACCTATTATGATTACATATTTCTAGGGATTAGATTACCTATAATCATGTGAAACTTCTAATAACATATAAACAATTCATCCAATTAAGGCACACCAAATAATATTTTTATATTTCATTAGTTAAAAATATAGCAACTTTTAAAGTAAAATGTCTACATATCTTCATACATGGGAAATGGTGAAATCTAATTGGCCAAGAGATTCAAGATTAATTATAAGTTAAAAAAATGAAGCCTATAATTTACCCTTTGAGGCTAACAACTTGTTTGACCATTTGAATCTAATAATTGGCCTTACATAATCAAGTGTCCACTTAACCATGAGAGACCATATTTTTCATCCCATGGTCAATTGTGTACTTAACCATGAGGGATTTTTCTCCATATTATGGTTAATTCAACACTTGAAAATGAGAATATTTTTTTTGTCTCCCATGGTCAAACATTTTCTTGATCACGAGTGACCAATTTTTATCCTCTTATGGACAAGTCCTTGACTCTACTTGACTATAAAAGATCAATGTTTTACTAACATGACCATTATATATAAGCATTAGGATCCAAATTATATTTTTATTTCACTTTCATATCATTCATACCATACAATATTTACATGATACACAAGTTTCAATTTTATACCACATATAATGATTCAATCTAATAACTTTATTAGGTGAAGTGTTAGAATAAAATTTAACCCTATTTATTAGATATTCTTTTGGTTAAATATAAATCTTTCTTGAAACCTAAAATAGTTTATTTTAATGATCTATTGATAATCCTTTTATCAGTGTTTCTTTTATCAAGAATTATGTTGAAATACTTTTGATTTACAATGTTGTGAAGGAATATCAAATTGATAATGATCACCATGATAAAAATGGTATGACATAAATACTTTCAAAGTTTAAAAAGATATCACAACTAACCATAAGAAAATAGATGAATTGATGTGCATGTTCAAAGACATACAATGCCAAGAGCTAGGTTAATAACCTCCAATTAAACTTGAGATCCAAGGCACTAAAAAAATAAACAAAAAAAACTTATGAGACATGGAGTGCACCACAAAGGTAGCATAGTTTTTAGTTCAATATAAAATGTATACTTTATAAAAATTTAGTGCATGATTTCTAATTTTTTTAAATTCATTTAGTTTTTAATATTTTTTAAAATTTAAAATTTAATTTAAATAATTTTATGACTACTATCTTGTAGGGATGCTACTACTTTTTTTTATAAATTTGTGTCCATAATCCATTCTTACGAGTCCTCCTAAATTATTATTTCTATTTGATAAGGTATAAATAGGTTTGATAGGGACCTAGAACCATGAGAGAGTATTATAATAGTTTTAGCAGGCCACACAAGGCCTAGAGAACAAAAAAAATAGTACTTAGAATGAAAATAGGAAATAAAAAACTAAAACTGATCTAGGAGAAGGGTCCCTCTTGAGTGTCTTCAAAAGTAGTGTTGCCCTTCACTAAGATGAATGGTTTGTATTTTGAAACCTTAGCATGGGTACAGTTCTTGGGGATTTCATCTACCTCCTTGAGGAATATCATCTTAGGCCAGTTCCTACCTTTAACCTGTAAAGGAGTTTGTTTAGGGGGGACCCCCTGTGGGATCCTAGAGGGGGATTTAAGGACCTAGGGAAATTTCATAACTAGGGATTAGGGGGTTGGGTAGAGTTTATAATAGTCTAGATACTATCCTCAGCCACCTAATGAAGTTCATTCCACTCTTAGATCAACTTTTCAAGCTAAATCTTACCTATTGAACCATCAAATTGAAATTTTCTAGAAATTATTTATTCTTTTCTAATTCTTCCATCACTATGGGCTTACCTTTCCAAGTTGAGGTCATAGGAGTACCAATTTTAATGGGTTTAGGCTTGGGGATAAATAATATTTTGAGAGGTAAGTCATCAAGGGGGATTAGGATAAACTATTTTAGGGGGAACATTCAAGGGGAAGGTGGGATTCCTCAGTAGGATCCTCCACCAAGGAGTCCTCCTCAGAAGAGAATACCCTAGGGGGACCTATCAAAGACCTCCAAGATTGCCAATATTTACACTTGGGATTAGAGATCTACCTAAAGGTGCAAATATGTCATAAATCCTAGGCTAATTAATTTGGCATACCATGTTTTAAATAAGATTTCACATCTTCAAGATGGAATTGCCTATGGTTCACACTAGATCACACTCAAAAATGAGAGAGCCTTTACTAGAGCTACAAAGTCACTGGAAAAATAGGTGTGAAAAAGGTAGATAAAGACTTTATAAGTCTTTACCCACTTCTATTCAAGGGACCTTTGCATTTAGACCACACCTAGTTATGGCTTGGCTAGGGATTTCACCCATTAATATACAAGGGGTAGTCCATGATTTACCATGTAATATTGAGAAATATTTTCCCATATTTAGTCCTACTGGTGTTGTAACTATGAAATAACATGTTAAGTATTTTAAAACTACTTTGAGGTTATTAAATGTCATACATGAGGATGTAACATGTAAACTATTTCCCTTTACTTTCAAAGATACAATGTATAAATGGTTCCTCAATTTGCCTAATGACTGCATTATGACCTTGAATGATTTCAACACCATTTTCATTAATCAATTTGGGAAGATTATCAATATTTATTTCATTTATCATGAATTTACAACTATCAAAAGAGATGCTAGTGAACCTATAAGATCTTTCAATGCCAGATTCCAAAAAATGTATAGTAAGACTATGGAACCTTATAAACCTAATGATGTTCTAGCCTTAGAGATCTACAAAGATGCATTATATCTAATGACTTATATATTTCTTAAGATATTTATCCTTATTATAGCTTCATTAGCCCAAGCCTATTTTGAGGCAGTAGTTATCAGTGATTAGATGCAACCACAAGACCACATGGCATACTCCATACCCAATGTTAACCTAAAAATGCCTACTCTAAACCTTTTTCCAAATAATAACCAAAATACCCCATCTCTTAATCAAATACCAAACCTAAACATTCTACCTACTTTATATGTTGCTCCTAATAAAAATATGGGATTCCTAAGTCACCAAGCTACTAGTGGATCTTCTACTAATGATCAAAAGGCCTTAATAGCCACTCCTAGTTCAAAAAATAATTAGGCCCATAATTCTAAGACCCCTAAGAGTGAGAATGAGTTTATATTAAATATTTTTCAAAAACTTAGCACTGATTTTATCCAATTGCAAAGGCAAGTTGGTAACACTAGATAAAATTCTATAAGGAACTTAACTTTCCAAAATTTCAATAGACCAAGAAATAGGTTTCACAATGATAGCTTTTACAACAAAAACAAGACTAATAAACCCTCTACTAGTAACAAAGACATAGACATTAATCCCATAGACGTTGTTTTGTCTAACTATTATAGAGTGCATGCTACTGCTAAATATGCTAAGATTGATTGTATTGAGTTTTACAAAGCCTTTGAAGATTTTTAGGAAGAACTAGATACATTTGAAGTAGTAATTAATAAGGAAAATAATGTAAATACATCTGGACCTAATCCTTCTAACCAGATCCACATAGTAGAAACCTTTGATTTTCCATTTCAAGAGGAAAATGAACTAGATGAGATCCTTGAGGAAATCCATGCATTTCAATAGTTATTGAAAAATACTTACCCATTGAGGAATAGAGAGTAGAAGTAACCTTTGACCACTTCAAATCCTCTTAATAACTATGGGACCCCTCTTAACACTACTTAAAGGAATGACCTTGAACCACCTAAAGGATGTTCGTCCAAGCCTAATACTGATTCATCGAGCAAAACTAGCTATACTATTATTGAAGACATGAAGAAAATCAAGGCCAACATCACCTTGCATGAGTTAACATAGATCATAGAGCAAAGAGATTTACTATTGGATTGCTTTAAATTAAAAAAAACTCCTTAGACTGATCATGCCAATGTAATGGTACATAAGGCCAAAGCTGAATCCCCCCTTTCTTTCTCAAAGTTAGGATGTTTGGTAAGAACTTGCATAATTGCATGTTAGACTCAGGTACATCTACAAATATCATGCCTACTAGTATATGTAAACAACTTAGCTTGACCCCTATCAATTTTGATAGGATTATCACCTAGTTAGACAAGTCAAGGGTAAAGGTAATCGGAGAACTTTTGAATGTTCACATATAGATAGCTTCTGAACCTAGAATTCAATAGTTCAATGACATTCAAGTGGTTGACATGCCATATGCCTATGGGATCTTGTTCAGTAGGGAATGGAATTAGGCCTTAAATGGGTTTATTCCCACTTATGACTACCTTATAAAGGAGTCCCAAATCAAATTAGAGTTGAGAAAGAGCCAAGAATGAAACATATGATAATGAAGTATAATGCTGTAAATGAAAGGGTCAACATAATTGACTCAAAATTAGGGGTTTTCACCCTAGAAGCTGATAGCAGAGGTGATTTAAAGGATAGGGAACCTCCTCTTGGGTTTGGAAATTGCATTTTGATGGTGATAGATGCAAGGTTAGATGAAGTATTGGCATTGTCTTAACTGATCCTACCAACAAAAGGTATCTTGCCTCTTATAGACTCCAAGTCCCCTGTACCAATAATATTTTTGAATATGAAGCTCTCATATTTGGTTTACAATTTGCTATTAAGAATAAAATTAAGGAACTACTAGTTTTGGGTGACTCTGAACTAGTGGTTAACCAAGTCAGGATCAAGTACCAATGTAAACTCTTATACCTCAAGAAATATAAGTTTAGAGTCTAGGACCAGATTGAATATTTTGATACTTTCATCATCACCTCCCTTCCTAGGGAAGAAAACCAAGCTGTAGATGAGTTGACATCTACTACAACAAATCTCATGGCTAATCCAGACTCCCTTTGATTTTAGTATTGAATTGGTCCCATGTCCATCAATTCTTGATAATGTTAATCATTTATAAGTATTCAATGATGACCAATAGATATTGGATTTCTTAACCAATTCTAGGGTATTTAAAACCCATGTCATTAATGAAGTTGATGAAAATGAAATTGGAGAGAACAATTTTGATAGCAAGGTCATTCAGCTAAATGACAATAAAATCCTTTAAGGGATTATTTCTCTAACAAGATTGTTTTATCAAGACAAACTAACTGAGGTGTCCAAAATCCCTAAGGTGAGTGGAAAGGATTATAATACTATGAATCTTGGCCTCTAAGAGCAACCCCAACTAGTGAATGTTGGAAAGGCTTGTACAACTTATGAAAATGAGAAAGCCAAATAACTCCTTACCAAGTACAAAGATATTATAGCATGGTCCTATGATGACCTAAAGATATTTGATCCAAGGGTAATTAGCCATACCATACCCATCAAAGAAAGTTGAAAACCTTTTAGAAAAAAATAAAGATCAGTAAACCCCATGCTAGAAGCTATGATCTTTAAAGAGGTCAAAAGATTAATGGATGCTAAGATAGTCTTTCCTATCAGACATTCAACTTGGGTGGCCAATTTAGTGTTAATCAGGAAGAAGAATGGTGAGATTGGTCTTTATATTGACTTCAAAATTTAAATAGAGCATCAAAAAATGATAATTATCCCCTCACTTTTCTTGATCATGTAATTCAAAGTATTTTAGGTTCAGCTATGATGTCCTTTCTATATAGTTTTTAAGGCTATAACCAAGTATTGGTTAATAAAGAAGATAGGATGAAGACAAACTTCATAACAAAGTGGGGAACCTTTGCTTACAAAAGGATGCCCTTTGGAATAATCAATGTAGGATCTACCTTCCAAAGAGCCATGGACCATGCCTTCCAAGGTTTAACTTGTAAGTGCATCATCATTTATATGGATTATCTAATAGTTTTCTCTAAAAATAGGGAAGATCACTTCATGCACCTACAACAAGTTTTCAAAATATGTAGAAAGTATGGCATTTCCTTGAACCCTAAGAAAATAATATTTTGTGTAACTAAAGGAAAAATATTAGGACATGTTATAACAAAATATGACATCTCCATAAACCCTAAAATAGTGGAGGCCATATCCAGAATTAAGCTCCCAAATAGTAGGAAGGAACTAAAGTCATTCTTTGGAAAAAAAAAATTTGTAAGGAAGTTTATTTCGAGTTTTGCAGAAATTATCAATCCATTGAATGACATGCTCAAGAAATATGCCAAGGTAATCTAGAATTAATAATACAAGAAGGCATTCAGTGACATCAAAGAGGCCATTGACCAAGCCCCAGTGCTTATAAATCTAGATTTCTCAAAAGATTTCTACCTTTACTCTTTTTTATCTGACCATAATATGGTTGTTGTATTGACTCAAAAAGTTGAAGGGTGTGACCACCCAATATCCTTCATGAGTAATAATTTTAAGAATGATAAATTAAACTATTCCATTATTGATAAGTAGGTATATGCACTAGTAAATGTGATAAATAAGTTTAGGCACTATATCCTTAGAAATAAGGTACATGTTATTCTACCTGACCCTGTCACTAAGCTTATGTTGAGTCAAAATGAGATGGGATAACATAGAGGTAAGTGGATGTTATTTTTTCAAGAATATGACTTGGAAATGAAGGTATCAAAGCTGGTAAGGTGCCAAGGTTTGATTCAGATTATTGCCAATACTATCCCTAGGCTAAGTATTATGCAAGTAAGCCAACATAGTTTTGAAAACAATGAGAGGTATGATTCAATCATACATTTGTTAATCAATGGTACTTATCTTATAGGCCTATCTAGAGAGAAAAAGAGAGCCTTGAGGCTCAAGGTAGCCCACTACCTGATCAAATGTGAATTCTTGCATAGAAGGAAATTTGAAGGAATCTATCTAAGATGTGTTTCACAAGAAGAAGCCACCCAAATTATGGCCACCTTTCATGTAAAGCTGGGAAGTGGACATCCTTCTGGAAGAATGATAGTTCAAAAAATCCTAAGGTATAGTTACTATTGGCCTACTATCTTCAAGGATTCCCATAAGCATGTGAGAAAATGCCACTCTTACCAAATATTTAGCACCAAAGAGCCAAAAGTATTTATGCCTCTACAACTAGTCATGATTGACAAACCATTTGCACAATGGGGTCTGTACTTTGTTAGAGTGATCAAACCCAACTCATTTAAAGGCCATAAATATGTCTTGAATACCAAAAAATATTTCACTAGATGGACTGAGGCAGTGGCCACCAAGTAATGTAGAATGGAAGAAGTGATCAGTTTCTTGGAGGACAATATATGTATTAGATTTGGGACCCCAGTTTCTCTGGTATGTGACAATGGGTCTAAATTCATCTCAATTTAGATGACTGAATGGGCTTATAAAAATGGTATTACACTTAATTTTTCCTCCAATAACTATCCCTAAGGGAGTGGTGTTTCTGAATCTATAAATAAAAACCTAATGAAGGCAATCAAGAAGTCTATAGAATAAAAACATAGAACTTGGCATAAACTACTTAAATTTGCACTCTAGGCTGATAGAGTAAGGATCAAGCAAGCCTTAAAGGATTTTCCCTTTCTGATGGTGTATGGGTAGGATCCCATTTTTCTCATCACTCTCAAATTGACTACATATAAATTTATGTAAGAATACATGGAATAAATTCAAGAACGTGCCACTTTCAGGCTATTAAACAACATCTAAATGGAAGATGATAGAGAAAAAGTCTTTTCTAACTTTAGCAGGCACCAAGCCATAGTGAAAAGATGGTTTGACAAAAGGTCTAAAGTCAAAGTGTTTAGGTAAGGAGACTTAGTCCTCCTTTGGGAAAAATCATCTAAACCCAAAGGTAAGCATAGTAAATTCACACCCCTATGGATTGGCCCATACCAAATTGTAGAGACACTGGGGAATAACACCTTCAAGCTCAAAGATTTATAAGGGGCAGAGTTCATATTACCTACTAATGGGAAATACATCAATCACTACTTCTCTACCACTCCTCTTGGGGTCTTCATGGAATAAGATGTAAGGTGATTAGATTAGAGTAGGTAGGTTAGTTAGTTTGCTTTGAGCATCTTTCCTTTCATGTCCTTGGTTTGTTAAATGTGGAGTTCATTTTAACACACCTAAGGTAAAAATAAAATTACCAGGATAATTTTAACATGAAATATTTACCTTTCACAATGGTGGGATGAATTTTAACCACTTCCCTTTTTTATGGCACATTTTTGGTAAGTGGGTATGATTTAAAGGTGTTGAGAGAATCGAGGGATTATGTGGTTGAAACCTCCCTTATTTTGTGGGGATATGGTTATGGTGCATTTTTCAATGGATTTTGAAAATTATAAATAGGGGAGAGGGGTAACACATTATTCATTGCATTTTTCATTGAGTTTTGAGCTTTGCATTCTTTCTACAATCAATGTGATCAGTTTTGAGGTGTAGCTTTGCATCTCAAGAATTTTGGTGTGAATTCACGCTAGAGAAAATTATCTCTATGAGAAGTTTCTTGTTTACAATTATTTTTACTCTTTTTTATAATATTATTGAGATCCTCTTGCTGGACGTATCCCACATTAGGTGAACCATGTTATATTGGTGTTATGTGCATATTTTTGCTTATATCTGAATTTTTCTTCCATATGTCTCTGCTACTATGATTCTGAGGAATGATTTCCATGTTGCATATTATTACATGATTAATTAATTGTAATCACTTATTCCTAAAAATTGGTATTAGATTTAGCTTTAGTGGTTTTTCTAAAGTGGTGAATTATAGGGAAATATATTAACTTGAGTGGGAGTTATGGTAGATAATGGCAGATCTAGAGTTGAAAACTTCAATGGGTAGAATTTCAAATTATGGAAGCTGTAGATGTAATATTACTTATTTCAAAAGGATCTTAATCTCCCTTTGATGGGAAAAATGAGACAACCTTTAGGTATGAATCAGGTAGATTAGAATTTTCTTTATAGGAAAGTAGTGGGAGCCATATGGTTGTGCCTTGCATATTCAATTACCTTCAATATTTTAGAGGAGATGACTAAATTTGGTCTGATGAAGAAATTAGGGGAGTTACATGAAAAACCCTCTGCCTCTAACAAAATATTTTTGATGAAAAAGTTATTTGATATGAAAATGTTTGAAAATGGTTTTGTAGTTGATCATTTGAATAATTTTAATACGGTTTTGAGTACGCTAACTTCTATTGGTATTAAATTTTAAGATGAAGTTAAGGCTTTATTGATTTTATGCTCCTTAATTGATAGTTGGGATAACTTGGTTATGGTTTTGAGTAATGTGATCCCTACTAAGGGAAGTTTAAATTTAGAGGATGTTATAGGTGTGATTCTTAATGAGGAAATGTGAAGGAAGAGCACCAAGGAATCATCTTCAGGGAATTATTTGATAGTGGATACTAGAGGGAGATAAAAGGATAGAAGCAAAGAAAACCATGGAAATTCAAAGGGTTAGGGAAGATCTAAATCTAGAACCAAGATGGTATGTTGGCACTATGGGAAAAGTGGACACACAAAGAAGAAATGTTGGGAACTTTGGGACAAGAAGACCAAACATGAGGAGACCAAGGAGGTAAATATGATAAAAGGTAATGTTATTTAGGATGATTTAATTATTCCTTGGATAATGTTTATGAATCTTGGGTATTAGATTTAGGGGCTTATTTTCATGCCACCCCACATAGGCATCATTTTATGGATAATGTTCAAGAAGATTTTGGACATATTTATCTTGGTGATGATGAACCATGTAATATAGTAGGGAAAGGTTTTGTTCAGGTGAATATGCAAAATGGGAACACATGGATACTAAAGGATGTCAGACATCTCCTATAGTTAAGGTAGAATTTAATTTCAATGGGGTAATTGGACAATGAGGGTTGTTCAGTGATGTTTTCAGTAGACTCTTGGAAAGTTACCAAGGGTTATCTTATGGTTGTGAGAGGTAAGAAAATTATCACTTTTTATTTGACTAGTAGTTTTTATCACTATAGTTTAGTTGTTTCAGATGGAGATGCAACTTTGTGGCACTACAGGCTCAATCATATGAGTCAAAAGGGCATGGAGATCTTGAAAGATAAGTTTCCTATATTGAAATAGGTTGATTTGGAATTTTGTGATGATTATGTGTATGGGAAGTATAAATGAGTTAAATTTTTGAGGGTTGGACCTCCAAAAAAGGAGAATAAGTTAAAGTTGGCTCACTTAGATGCATGGGGGCCAACTCAGGTATAATCTATTTGTGGTTCAAATTATTATGTTACATTTATTGATGATGCAACTAGGAAAGTTTGGGTTTATTACATTAAGAAGAAATATGATGTGTTTGAAACATTCAAGAGATGGAAATCTTTAGTTGATAATGAAATAGGTCTCAAGTTGAAATGTCTCAGGTTGGATAATGGAGGTGAGTATTGTAATAAAGCATTTGATGATTATTGTTCACATAATGGAATTTGTAGGCAAAGGAAAGTTATAGGGACACCATAGAAGAATGGAGTGTTAGAGATGATGAACGGGATAATCATGGAAAATGCTAGGAGCATGAGGTTGCATGCAGGGTTGCCCCTAATGTTTTGGGTAGAAATAGTTAGCACAATGGCATATCTTATTAATAGAGGACCTTTAGTGCCTTTGGATGGAGGAATACCTAAGAAAACTTGGTTTGGGTAAGAAAGTTAATTATTATTTTATTAAGGTCTTTAGATGTGAGGCATTGGTTCATGTTCCCAAGAAGGATAGGACCAAGTTAGAGGCTAAGTTTTAGAGATGCACCTTTATTGGTTATGGTGAGGATGACTTTGGTTTTTGAGTTTAGAGTCTTAGAGACAAGAAAATATTTTGGTTTAGGGATGTCTTTGAATAAAAAGTAATATATAAGGATTAGTTTCAAGAATGGGAACAAAAAGAGTACATAGCATTGGATGATACTATGGATGGTAAAGTATCCAAGGAGATAGTCTAGGAAGCTCCTATATAGGAACCCAAAAATCCTATATTAAGAAGGTATATTAGAGTAAGAAAAGATCTTGAATGTTTTTCCCCATCTTTGAGTTATTTTTTACTTACTAATAGTGGAGAACTAGAATGTTTTGAGGAAGTAATGTAGGCGAATGCTAGGAAGAAGTGGGAACAATCCATGGAAGAAGAACATAGTTCTCTCATAGAGAACCAAACATGGGATTTGGTGAATCTACCCAAGGGAAAGAGAGTATTTTAGAATAAGTGGGTATAGAAAATCAAAGAAGAGGATGGAGGAAGGAAAAGGTATAAGTCCTAGTTAGTGGTCAAGGGGTTTACATAGAAGAAAGGTATTGATTTTGATGAGATTTTTTCTCATGTTGTTAAAATGAATTCTATTAGAACTATGCTTGGTATAGTTATAGTTGAGGATTTGCATTTAGAACAATTAGATGTGAAGAATACATTCCTTTATGGTGATTTGGAGGAGGAATTATGTATGGAACAACCATAAGGTTATGAGGTTGAAGGAAAGGATAAATTGGTGTGAAAACTAAAAAAGAGATTGTATGGCCTTAAACAAGCTCCATGATAATGGTATAAAAAATTTGATAGTTTTATGTTGAAATAGGGTTATTCTAGGTGTCATTCTAACCATTTGGTGTATGTCAAGATATTTTAGGATGGTAATTATATTATCTTATGCTTTTATGTAGATGACATGTTGGTTTTAGGAAAAAACATGTAATAGATTCAAGTACTCAAGAATCAGCTTGGTGATTCATTTTCTATGAAAGATTTGGGTGCAATGAAGAAAATCCTTAGTATGAGGATAACTCAAGATAGGAAGGAAAAGAAGATGATCTTATCCCAGGAAGATTATGTGAATAAAGTTTTGGAGAGGTTTAACATGAAAGATGGTAAGCCAGTTGGGACTCCTTTGGTAGGTCATTTTAGATTATCAAAGGATCAGTGTCCCAAGATAGAAGAAGAAAATTTAAATATGTCTAAGGTACATTACTCATCAGTGGTTGGTATCCTAATGTATGATATGGTCTATACTAGGCTATATATTGCCCATGTAGTGGGAGTAGTAAGTAGGTACATGAGTAATCTAGGTTATGATCACTAGTAAGCAGTGAAATGGATTCTTTGATATTTGTAAGGAACCATGGGTACAACATTATGTTTTAGTGGATTAGACACCACTTTTCATGGTTATGTGGACTTGAATATGGCTAGGGATGTTGATATTAAGAGGAGTATGATAGGTTATGTATTTTCTATCAGGGATACAATGATTAGTTGGATTTCCTAGATACAGAAGGTTGTGGCTTTATCAACCATAGAGGTTGAGTATATTGTTGCTATAGAGGCTAGAAAGGAGATGATTTCAATACAATAGTTACCTAATGAGTTAGGGCATAAGTAGGAATTTGGGGGAATGCATAGTGATAGTCAAAGTGCTATAAATTTATCCAATAACTCTACTTTCCACTCAAGGATGAAGCACATATAGCTGTGGTATCATTTCATCAAGAAAACTTTGGAGGAAAACATGTTGAAGCTAGAAAAGATTCATATGAGCCATAATCATATGGATATTATGACTAAGGTAGTCACATTGGAGAATTTGAGGTTATGTTCAGCTTTGGCTGGTCTTCGTGAAGATCATGGAGGAGTATTAAATTATGTTTAAGGGGAAACAAACTCCAAGTGGGAGATTGTTAAATGTGGAGTTCATTTTAACACCCCTAAGGTAAAAATAAAATTATCAAGACAATTTTAACATGAAATATTTACCTTTTAAAATGGTGGGGATAATTTTAACCACTTCCCTTTTTTATGGCATGTTTTTGGGAAGTGGGTATGATTTAAAGGTGTTGAGAGAATCGAGGGATTATGCAGTTGAAACCTCCCTTATTTTGTGCCTTATTTTATGGGTATATGGTTGTCCTTATGGTTATGGCACATTTTTCAATGGATTTTTAAAATTATAAATAGGGGAGATGGGTAACATATTATTCATTGTGTTTTGGTTTGAGATTTAAGCTCTACATTCTTTATATGGTTAGTGTGATCATTTTTGAGGTGTAGTTTTGCATCTTAAGAATGCTAGTGTGAAGTCAGGCTAGAGAAAATTATCTTTATGAGAGATTTATTGTTTAGATTTGTTTTTATTATTGTTTATAATATTATTTATATCCTCTTAGTGTATGTATCCCACATTGGGTGAACCATGTTATATCAATGTTATGTGTGTATTTTTTCTTAGATCTAAATTTTTCTTCCATATGTCTCCACTGCTGTGATTCTGAGGAATGATTTCCATGTTGCATATTATTAAATAATTAATTAATTTTAATAACTTATACCTAACATGGTTTTTATATATGTTTGTTCATATTTTTTTATTTTCTTGTTTTCTTTTCTTCCTTTTGTTGTGTGTTGCTTACTTGTTGTTTTCCTTGATTTTAGGATGTCTTTAGAAACATCCTTGAGCCTAGAAGTTATGAAATGTGCTCAAGATGTGCCCCAATTATAAATTAAGGTATGAACCCCATAAAAATTCAACCATGGTCCTAGAACTTATCATTATGATATATCTTAGAGAAACTAAGTATAGATATGTGGAGAGAAAATCATTCCATGATACCTAAGTTATAACCTTGGATCCACACTGGTTTTAAGAAGATTTTCACTCAAGGATTGGAGACTTAAATTATCAAGAGTATGTTATTATCTAGCACTTAATCAACATCCTTGCCTAAGATAATATCCTCCTAAAATCAAATATTTTATTAGACCTTACACCTAGCTATCTTGGTTCCCAACCTTACTGAAAGCATAAAGATATAAAAAAATACAAAGAAAAAATGAAGCTTTCATACAAAGGTGATTTAGGCAACCTCAATCAAGGATATGGATGCTTAGCTAAAAAAGGAATAAGGATATGAGTGGATCTAAAGGTATATCTATCGAGGCTATGGATGCCTGGGTGATAGTAGAGCAATGCCCAAGCCCTCCCTAAGTAAAGCCATGATTCATAATGAATGTTCAGTGTACCCTAGGTTAGTATAATTGATTGAAGGTAGGAAGCTAAGGAATGCTTCTTAAATCCTATGTCAAATAGTAAGTGGAATAAAAACACACACACAGCTCAGGTATGTCCTAATGTTTAACCTCAAATCTACAAGTACAAGGTTTATTTCAACCCTAATTGGATCTAGATGGTATTTATTTAATCAAGTGGATTGATGAACTCAATGTTTGTTTGAACTCAGAGTCTAGAAGTTATAACATATTGTTATGTTTCCCCCCAAAAGTTTCCATTTATTAGGACCAACAACCCCCATTCATTTAAAAATTGGTACCCTTGAGAAGTCTTTGTGCCCAAGTTTTGAAGCATATGAACATTCAAGTCTTTAAATTTTTTTGAATATCATCCAATCTATTAAGGAACATGTTTGTGTGATTTAATCCTCTTATTTTAGACTAATCCTACTAACAAGGTTACTGAGTCATTTTTTAGCTTCCATAGAAGATTTAGGATTCTATGTTTAGAAACCTTAGGTGGCCCTTGATTCAAATTCAAATATTGGAGGGAGCCAAGTTGGTGGGAACCATTTAAAAAGAATCTATAAACAAGGGGTTTGTGTGGATTTAAATAATGTTTTCATAACATAACTCAAACTCTTCTTTATTTCTTTCCCCTTTCTTTCCTATGTTCCTCAGGTCTAATTTAACATGATTCCATGATGTCCCTTTTTACATTACCTAACCTAGCCTAGGTCATTAATATTAAGGCCTCGATAATCATCTTGACCTTAACATTAATACCTTATGATAAGTGTTTTTATTTATGTCCTTAGGTCTAACAGTTATCTCCCTTACTCTTTTTAGGATCTTTTTAATCGATGCTTGCTCATTAGATTTGATCAGAAAGAGTGTCCTAATCAAAAGGCTTTGGCTTAAACAATGTGCACCATGATAGATAAATGGTAATAACTTTCTCACTAAATTTGATTCAACAGTGTGAGGCATAAGAGGAAAAGTCAAAATAAACATAAGGCCCCAAGCACTAGACACATGGTGACTTAATGATCAAAAGGAAGTAAGAAAGGGGCCCACATAATAAAGGTGTCCAATTAATGAATGGACCCCCCATGTGGATAAACAACACTAACTCATTGGATTTTATCCAATAACATGAGGCCCAGGTGGAATTTTTAAAGACATCCCAAGCTCTTGAGAATGATACATGTCACATTTTCATTTGAACCATGACTGGCAAAGACAACAACAATCGCTTGCCTACTAGATTTGATCCAATGGTGTGAAAGGATCGATGACTTTTCAAAGCTCTGTGATATTGACATATGGCTAATGCTCAACCAAGGTGATAATTGATAAGAGATACGTAGTAAGATAAAAATTTGTAAGGGTGTCAAGTGTCATGACTATAATCCTAGAGATCACTGGACCAATAAAAGTTGAGGACTTGGATTTAGATCGATGTATCATTATTGTTCACTAGATTTGATCCAATAGCATGAAATAAAAGTAAGTTTTTAAAGCCAATGGCTAGTATCTAGATGACACTTATGTAAAATGACATGAAAAGCCTAGAATGATGCCACATGGACTCGAATAAGCATAAAATGTCAAAATCAAAGATCTTTTGAACTCAAAAATACAAGAGTATAAAGCAAAAGGGTCTCCATAAAATCTTAAAAATGTATGAATTTAAAGTCTAAATATCTCCTACTATTAAATCTCTAAACCTTAAACCCTCTATAAAAATACCTAAATCGGTTCAATAGGTTATACTTCAATCAAGATAGCATAATTATGCTCTTAATAACAAGTGTTATATCAAGAACCCTTGGTAATCCAATGTGGAAAATTCAATAACATTATAAATGGTGGTTTGTAGGTAGCAATTAAAGATAGAGGCTAAGTTTTATTTGACCTTTGACAATGAAAGAAGGGTTTTCAAGGATATAGAACTAGACCTAACAGCCCTAAACATCCATGGAGTGAGGAATTGGTTTGAATTGTTCTTCTTGATAGATGATCTATAAAATATCTCCTAAGAGGAAAATATGAATTCCATAATGAATAAAAGGTACAATGACTTGGTTTTAAGTCAAATGGCTAGTCTCCACCATGCCATGATGAAACTAGAGGTAATGTAATACATTGATGTCCTTACATCCATCTTTATTGATTGTAGGATAGATGGGGAATGGATCATTTAGGAGGGTAGTTAAAAAAGGGTGTCATACATCTCTCCTATGGCCTTTGAAACCTATTACAAGCTCCCTTTACCCCATCTTAACCTTCATATCTTGAGGAACTGGGCTAACACCCAAGACCTTGATTTAGTCCTTGCACCCTGGTTAATCCAAGAACCCCATGTCTTCAGAAACATAGATGGCATGATCCCTAATGTCCAATTTAGAGAAGGCATTAGAGTAGACATGACCCTACTAAATTGAGCCTTTGGTTCCCCTTCTACCACATACATAAACAAAGTCTAGGTGTCTTATATCCACTTCATGATAGAAGAGAAATTGACCCCTCTAGTAGGAGACCTAATTATCTTCTTCTTGTCTAAGAAATTCATAGCCATCAAAATACTAACCCCTAAGAAATTATATATGATGTCTTATCTATTGGATTCCTTTCTAGCCTTTGTATCCTTCCTCGGCATTAGGAACTGGTCCCTTGATGATAGGACCATAATTTCTCACCACTATTCCAAATTGCACATATTCAAGTACATGAACGACTTGAAATTCATTTATGATTGTGTTTTCCCGTCCATATACGAAGACATCATAGGAATTCCTATACCAAGATTACATCCCCTTATCAATAGGTAGGTAGAAACCATGGGGGATGTATGGTATTATCTAGAATACACTATCATTTAGATAGAGGGGATCCTAACCCAAGCTTATAGGCTATCAGTCCATGTCCCCAACAAGCTTACCAAGTAAGAGATTGCCTCCCAAATCACATAGGGTATGAAAAAGGTATTCAAAGAGAAGAGGAAAGGCCAAATCCACCCCCTCCCATTGGATATTGGTAAAATTATAATCAAATATTGGAAGCAGTTGGAAATCATGGTAACACATAGGAATTATTTTTATTTCCAATTAAATGACCTTAAAATGTGGGACCCTAGGGGTAGGGTGGTTAACCACATTAAGGAGAGAAATGTCCTTGAGATTGAATATGAACATAATCTAGGTGTCGATAATGACATCTGTATTAGAGAAAATAATTTTGAATAAGTGTTCTCTAGAATCAAAAGCTAAAATATTAAGTTGGAATGTAGATTAATCAAGGACAACAAGACTACAAGGGAGATATGGCAGTTGCATCCCTTACAATATCATTTGTTTCTTAGACCATTTGGGACCACTCATCAAGATCCATTTGATCAAGGGAAGCCATCTGAACCTCAACCCCACTAGCATGAAAAATAAGATGACAACATCAAGATGCAAAGGATAAAGTTGAAGAACCAAGATTGGAACATATACCTGGGGAAGGTCCCTCACCTATATAACTCCCACAAAGGCCACCTTATCCCATCAAATTTGTTGACATGATAGATCTTGAGACAAAAGAGACATTAGAGGGTGTTCTTATTGATACAACATTAGCATATGGCTCAAATAGAGAAGGGGATTCCTCTAAAGAAGCAAGAAAGGAGTTGGTTCCTTTGGAAAGGAGATAAGGAAAGAATATTTGACCTTGGTTCCTATGACTCCAAGGAAGAAGCCTAGGTTGACCTTTACTCACCTTACCAGTGAAGTCAACCTCTTCAGTAATGAGAATCTAATCCATGGACCACTCATCCTTGACTATTTCATCTATGGTAAATTATAGAACATCCTATCCCTCTCTCCTTCATGGGCATTGACACAAGTTGGCTTGACAATACATGATAACATCAAACCTTGGATCATGGACATAGTAAAAAGGCAAGAAGAGAGAAGATTACAAGTTTGACATATTTAGGGGGAATAGAAAATTGACACCCTAGGAACCTATTGTAGTGCAAGTGTGGAGGTACTTGAGCCCCTAAAGTTTAAGGAGCCAGACATTAAAATCCAATTTAACCCAGACATAAAAATATTGGAAAGTATCACCACAAGGATAACTATGGTTGGTTAAGAAGAATTCACCTTTCAAAAGGTGTAACCATTCACAAGGCTAACCCATGTTGGAGGATAACAACTTGGAGAGGTTCTCATCCATGAAGAAGATGTGGAAATTTTAATTAAGGCTCAATCTCAATAGGATAGGGATGGTTTCTATTGATTAGTGCAAAGAATTAAGAACCTAAAGAAATAAAAAGAGAATTTGAAAACTCAAGCAATTATCTCAATTCCAAATTCCATGATTAAAATTCTTGAGGAGTCATTCCATGACATGTTCAAAACATTAAATTATATTAAATTAATGTAGGATGCATTGGAAAACCATGCCACCTCAGCTTAAGAGCTGGTTACTCAATGGCAAGCTTCTGAGGATAAGATTGCCCAAGTTCTTAATATTTAGGTTAAAAAACAAATACAAAATTTTAAAGCCATTAGCATGGGGCACCTAAGTGCCATTTTGGAAATTGTTGTAGATAAGTTCCAAGCCTTGAGTGCTTGGCATACCAAAGTGGATGAATTTATTGAGGAGGAGAAGGAGCTCATGGGCAGAATTGAGAAGCTTCTAAGAACTATGCTCAAAGATCTTGCACAACCCACTACCCTGGGAATTATTAGTGATGAATAATTCTATCATAGAGCCACTTTAATGACTCAAGAAATCAAAGGCAAAAGTCAAGGATAATTACAACAAGATAATAGTAGAATATTAGACATGATATTCAATGCAAGGGAAAGGATCAATGAAGCTATAATAATTAAGGAATATTTGGCTAGTAATGACAATTTTTTTGATGAGATGGCTGATCAAAAAGAGGAGCATATCACAAGGCATGTCATAGACTTAGGCCTAGTAGATGAACAACATGAGCGAGCTATGAGTATCCTTCAGTAGCAAAGGGTCCCACCTCCAACATCCTAATTATGGTTTACCTGAGAGGTAGCATATTCTTTTATAATAGCACATGTTAGTTTTTTAGAGTGATTACCTTTAGGTTAGCATGATTTTAAAATACATGTGTATCATAGTTTATTACAAAGATAACTATTTTTATCTTTGTGCACATGTATTTTTAGACTGATCGGTATGCTACCTAATTATTATATAAAGGCATGTATTACCATTTGTAAAAGAGAGAGACATTGAGCTATTTTGTACCACTTTTAAGCAATTAATACAAAATTTCAAGGAATTCTACAAGAATTATTTGGGTTGATGTATTTAAACTACTAAGTTTCTTAATTACTTGTCTAAGTTTGAATATGAATAGTTTCTAGAAATATTAAGTTAGATCATTAATTATAGGGTTGCTAACTTGCATAATGCTAGGTTAGCTGAATGAAATTGAGTTTACTTCATTTTATTTGCTCTGAAACAAAGATGTGCATTAGCTATCTAGATGTGGTGTAAAACTTTAAAAGTAAATCTAATTCTTACTTGTATTGCCATTCAATCTTCAGAATTAGGTCTGGTTTGCATTGAAATGTGAGCTTAGGATACTTTACACTATATGCTGGTTAAGATAATGCTTGGTAATTCTTGAAACTTTGTCAATATGTTCACAATCAAGGATCAATAGTCACTATTTCTTTCTTACTCTACCCTTTCCTTTTGATCTTTCTTTAAACTATTCAATTTAGTTTAAAACATTATTCATAACCATTTAGTTTACTCATAGTTTAGATCTTGACCAATATGTTAAAATTAGCATCAAGATTCATAAAATAAGGCACCAAGATGGCTCCCAACCATCAAAATTTATAAATATTATGGAACAGTCTACGTTGCTTTGCTACTATTTCACCATAAGCATCCTAATTTCCAAATACTTGTAACTCATGCCCTAAATCCTTTAGATAAATGAGAAGTGTTATTTAAACACTAAGAGCACCTGTGGTACATTTAGAAGCATCAATAGGACCTTTTAACCTAAGAGGCTCTAAACATGTTTAACAAGTAGGAGGATTAGACCTTGATGGAGGATGGGGTTTGTAACATTAACTTGGTGGAGTAGAATAGTAATTTCCATATACTTGAGAAGGAAATATTTAAGATTTATTTTAAACTCGATGAAGTGATTTAGGAGTAGGAAATGGTGTGAAAAAATTAAAGTATACTTACCTTTTAGAGTCATGTACTTCATGATCTAAAGGCAGATATATGGCCAGTATCTCAAGAGGTCAACTCAAGGGAACCCTTTCTTATCTATTTACATGAATTCATTTGTACTAAATAATCAATGCAAGGATTCTTGATTCTTAGACTAGTCTTTAAATTCTTTTGCTCCTGTGTAGGACATGCCCACAATGTCACCAATAAATTCCTTCAACACATTTATGGTGATGACTTTCATGGTGACCTTCCATTTAGTCCATGCTACAATGAAGTCTCAATAAACCATGGCATTGTGTTTAGTAATGAATTCTATAAACGTTATAAAGCCTCCCTTCTTGGGATTCTTCTAGACTTTATTTTGTTCATGGACCTCTTTACATGAAGTGGGTTTTAAGAAGTCTTTATCACCTCCCATGGTTTCTAAAAGCATAGAGATGGAGTGGGAGAGTAGAAAGTTTTGGATGTAGGTAAAATATCTAGGGCTCAATTGGGGGGTAATGCCCACCAAGTTCACATAAAAACAATTAATCCCCCTCTCTTTGAAATGAATGTAGATCTATTGAATCAAGATTTGCCCCATCAAGTTAAAGGGCTACATGTGTGAGGGGATGATTATATTAAGTTGAAATAGTAAATTTAGCATGGATTACATTTTACACATTCAAGGGAATGTTTATTTCATCATAATAATTGGTTAAATGGTGGAGATCAACTCCAGTGCTGGTGAGGAGGTCAACCACCCTATTTCCTTCTCTATAAGTGTGAATGAGTTAGAATTAAGGTATGATTTTTAGAATGTTCTTCACATCATCAATAAGCTCTTTGATGGTGTGTGACGGTATAGTTTTTCCTTCCAACACATTAAGGATGTTCAATGAATCACCCTCTATAATGATCTTATTCTAGTTAATGCTTGATGCTAGCTCAATACCCCAAAGGCCCACCTTGGACTCAATAAGAAGGTTTGTTTGCTTATCCATAGGACCTACATAATTAGACTCCATCTCTCCTTCATAATTTATTATGATGCCTCCTCCCCTAGTAGGACCCAGGTTGCCCTTTGAGGCCCCATCGAATTTTAGTTTCACCCATCCCTTGGGAGGAGCCTTCCATTTAGTTTGTTTGGAGATCAAGTCTTTAATAGAAGGACAAAGAACCTATTGAAGATACCCATTTTTAAGAATGAGTAAGGTCAAGGGGGAGTAGGGTTTTTCCTCCTAAATTATTTTGATCCAACTGTAACCATTATATTAATTTAATTATTTGAATTTAAAATTACCTTAAGTCAAATTAATTCAATTTATCTTTCATCGAGTTAAATATTATCAAAATGTTTTTTTCCAAATTATATCAATTATGGTTGTAAACATCAACTATAAATGTTTATTTAAAACTCCTTTAGTATTTATAATTAATTATTCTATTTTTTTTAAAAAATTACTTACATTGTTTCTAGAAAAGGTATTGTTAGTTCAATATCTCTTTTCATAGGAGATATATTTTTAAAATAAAATCATAGTCTATGTGAAATTATATTATAAACCTTTTTTATAAAGGATTTTTATTAATTCATTGTATCTTGCAATCAATAATTATTTTTTATTAGAATGTTGCATTTAAAGTCATCTATTTAAGTTGAGATTTTTTTTATATATGAGTGCAATCTTTTTGGTACCCAACACCTTAACTAGTTTTATAATTGTGGGTGGATGCTTATTCCCTTACAATTTATAAGTGTTAATAACAACACTACAAAATTATCAAATATTTTCATACAATGATAATTATACTAAAAGACTATCAAGATCAACTTGGTTAATTGAGATAAGTTCTAAAAGGATGGATAGTCACATGAGGATGAAGAAAAATTAAAAATATTAAGGTCACCATTAACTCAAAGATTTTTTATTATTATTTTAGTTGAAATATAGAATGAAAAAATAATACAATGATGATGGCAATTAATATTGTACTCAATGTGCACACGAGATTGTCAATGAGGCCAATTTTGATTGAGAAAGCATAATGAGGACTCATTCTTAATATTATAATTTTATAGTTATTTGGTGAGGCCCATTCCATCCATAAGATTAATTGAGTTGAGGTCTATTCCCACCTAAGGATGAGTATAGTGAGGTTGAGTTACATTAATTATATTTTTTTGATGAATAATTGGGTTTATCCCTATTTGTAGAGAGTTTTTTTTGTTACAAATAATAGTATGAGTAATTTTTCACATGTTTATATGTATGAACTATAATATCTATCCTATTTCATATCTATTGAGTCATTATAGATTAATGTTAGGTTTGTCTTCCTTCATGTATTGTTAATAGTGTAGTGAGGCCTTTCCTACTAGTGTTTCTAACAATGGTGAATTATGAGTTTTTTTAGTTCACATATGATTTTTATTCTCTCCTATTAAGTTGAATATATTTAATAAGGGGTAGGGCTAGGGATTTAGATTAAATATTAAATAGTATTTAAGTTAATAGATATGTTTAAATTATTATTTAAACCTATTATTCAAGTTGTTAGCTATCTTTGGAAGTTTTTTAGGTGGTTTTAATAGCCACCAAAGAATAAATTTTGTAAAAGTTATAAGTTATAAATAATAAGATTCATATCCTAAATAATATGATATTTAAAAGTGTATATATGTATGTTGGATTTTTCTAATGAAACATCTTAATAAAATAAAATAATCTTGTTCCCATTCTCTCACTTATTAGAATGATTTGATTGATTATAAAATTATTTCAAATCACTCTATTGTGTTTAACATGCCCCATTCCCCTGGAATAGAGACACCCAATATTTTTCTATGGGTTTACCTTAGATAAGTGAATGGCTTTGAGATAAAGATGTAAAGTTATTGATTTTATAATTCAAGGTCATCTTATTTGATATGTGACTATTTATCTTTGACTTATAATTTTTTTGAAGTGATTTTGTGTGCATGACTTTATTTAAAGCATACTAAGCTTTTCGACATTTTTTAAATCAGAGGATAAAATGACTTTATATAGTTTTGACTTAAACCAAATATGTTTTAAACTAAATTCAATGACTTTAATTTGAGTTTTATATTTTGTTGTGTATAATAACACTTAGTCACATACAATCACGCACATTCACATGAGAATCAAAAATTATATTGACTTATTTTACATAGGTTCAAGCCACATGTCCAATTTTTTCAATTTCATGCCTACACAATGTTATTTTTACTTTAAAGTTTGTTCTGGGCCACACATTACCTTCTCATAACTTCTTAGTCACTCAAGTCCCTTCATATTTTTTACATTCTATGTGCCATGGCTGATTACAACATGATCCACATGTAAATTATTCACTTAAACTCATCATTATGACTCATGTGCCTTCACTTTTATATTAAAAGTGGTTTGTCTAAGTAAGACTTGGTCATCTAATTCATGCCAAATGTATTTTCATATTTTTACCCTTGTAATAATTTCAATCAAGTTTGACTATTTGTAAAGTTTGATATTTATTTGAAAGGTGGCACTTATTGACATTTCACTCATTCAAATCCTTGTAGATTCATAATTTTTTTTTTTAAACATCACAATCTATGGGTTTTTCACTCATTTAGATTGTTTCACATAGTAACATATTATTCATTTTCATCCTTTTGATGTATTTAATAATGCAATCGTAACCAAGAGTTATAGTTTGTGGGTTTGTGACCCAGTCGTAAGGTTCAACTTGTCATGATCATGTGGCTTTGAAATATTTAGTTACAATTGACCCATCCTTTCATTTTGCATGTCACTTCACATGATGTTGTAAAGTTTTATAGACTAAAAATCAAAACATGATGAAATAGATTTGTATAGCCTCATAAGTTTACAATTCAATATGGAACTTCCACTTATCACCATTTGACGTTCCCCTAAAGGTATAAGGCTTGGTTTTTAAATATTAAAAAAAATCCATGACTACACAAAATAACACCACATGGTACAAATTAAAATATAGAAGATAATAAAACATTCAAGTGACAAACTTGTATGCACACAAAAGAAGTGACTCAAATTAATAGGAAGAAAAATCATAGATTTTGGATTAAAATAACTAGGCATGTCATCTATTATCTTAAATAGAAAGGATGACATGTATTCAAGTTAAAGTTACCCATGAATAAATGAAAATTTAAAATGAAATTCAAATGCATTAAACTAGTAGGAAAGTTTGTTTAATGCCATTATGCCACATAAACTAAGCTAATTGTAAGATGACTAATTTCATTGAGAAGTTACTACAAAGTTGAAGCATTCAAATGACTAAGAGAATTTAAAAATATCTTGATCCTCCAAATTATCAAATGAATGTTAAGTTAATTCATAGTGAGAATTTATTTTCAAATTTATATAAAAATAAATTCAAAAGCATTTGAATACAAAATAATTCAAGTCCAAAATGTATGATATAATTAAATATATTTGTTTATTTGGAATTGACCAAATATTCATAGACACAAAACTCAATTGTATGGTGTTGGCCACAAAACATCCACACTAAAATTCTATATTTGAGGAAATTAGGCATCGTAAAGGCATAAGTGATGTTGAAAAACTTCCTTTTTAGAATAAGGAATAATCTTCCAACATCATATCTATCAAAGTGGTTAGATTACATCAAATAATGTATAAATGAGAGGTATATCCCTATGTATAATTAATTTATAATTTTTTTCTACTACATGTAAAAATGATGTTGTGGAAATATTATTGAAGAAGAATCTATAATATTTAATTTTTGGAGTTGTTTATGAGGGATATTACCAATTTCCAAAACCAATACTATTTATAACTAAGAGATTACCATCAAATAGATGGAAGGAAATGACATTAGTGAAACACTAATGGATTGGGTAGAATATTATAGCATTTTTTATTCAAAAAGAACATAAGTTTGATTCCCATTTAGCAATTCAGGTAGGGAGTTAGGTTAGGAATGAACTTAATGAAAAAATTATTTAGAGCCATGGACATACCCTAAATTAAAAAAAATGTGGGTGCCCTTGATTTCCATAATCATTGATGACAAGAAGGTTCCTAAACTTTAATAAATTATTTATTATAATCTATCCTAATAGGTTCACATGACAAAATAAGGAGGAATATTCTAGATGATTTCATACCTAGTAGATGCAATTTTGACTATTATAGATTCTATAGTTATATAAGAATGAAATCCTACTTTTGGAGTTACTTTTAAATAGGATTTATCTAAACTCTATGTCTACATATAAAAATAAAATAAAAAAATGATAGTGAACTTATTCGACCCTCCTATATATGAATCCATCAATGAGAATCATATTCCTACATTCACTAAGGAAATAAGGACACTAGTTAAAATTAGTGATTATTGGTACTATCTAGACTACATAATTATTAGAGTGGAAGGTACAATGGAGGTCCCTCTTACACTACACATGCATGTGTTTGACAAGTTGGATGAGTAGGATATCATTCATTAAATCATGACTGGGGTAGATGGTATATATAAAAATTATAAACAAGGTTTGATACACCCCATACCTTTTCAAGTTGGGAGGACAAAATTAAAATTTTGGTCATATTTGACCAACTTAGTAGCTCATAAATCTTCATTTTCACTACCAATTAATGAGTTTAGACTCTGAGATCCTTATAGAAGGGTGGAAACCCATCTAATGGGATTAAAAGTAAAAAAATATGTTGTTTATCATCATGAGCTACACATCCTTAATCATATATTTATCAAACCTCATAATGAAGAAGACGTAATAAAAATGATGCATGAAACTAGGGTATCATTTTAAATAGATAAAAGAGTTCAATATGGCCGAGTAGAGGAGAAAGAGAATATCCCTAAGCCATAATAATATGTTCCCTAAATGAATGAGAATTTGATGATGATATCATTACAACTAATTCTACTAGCACCAAATTTACTAGCATCAACTCCTCCTCATCCTCAAGTAACTCATCCACTTCATATATTTCACCCAATAATAGTTACTATTGCATTGTCCCAAGGGTAAAATTTAAGAACTAGCTCATTAAAACAAGTCTAAATCACTCAATTAACTCCACCTAGTCCTCCTAGTATCATTGTTTATTCTCATTCTCCTTTAATTCTTGGATTAGAGGTTTCACCTATTTTTCTTCCTCATCCCAATGAAACCAAAACCCACTTCTGAAACTTTATCTCCAAAGGAAAATGTGCTAATTATAAAGCCTTTTGGCCTAATTTGCTTGAAAGTAACCTTTGGTCATAATGTTGTCCCTATAGCTACCATGACAATTCTTACCACTATGGCCATGACATTTTATCTAGGCATTGGGATAGCTTTTCCCCAATCATATTCACAAGTTTTTTATAATATAACTTGTATACCCTATTTTCATATATTGATATATGTTTTTAGCATACTTTTATACTATTTGGCTATATTTTTTGAGTTATTATTTTGATGGTATTACACTAGTGATGATTATAATTTGATTCAAATCATGTTTAGTTGGCTCTGTTGATATTTGACTAAGTACTACAACTGTAGTTTATTTTTTAAATATGTTGATTTGGTTACAATATTTAGTCTTTATACTTGTACTATTTATTTCAACTATATTATCATATTGTTCAGGTGTTTCTAATGAATATTTGTGGGTGTAGGTATTGGTATATGAGTTAGGTTGGTGGTAGAATCTAAATGTCTATAGATAATGGATAAGGGAAGTGAGCATTTGGGTAACACCAACATAGGTAAAAAGGAAATCTTTCATGATCCTTTAGTCACTAAGCAACAACTTGTCAATTATGTTGTTCCATCATTTTTATCATCTTTTAATATTATTATTATTATTTTCAATCACCTTATTGACCTTTTCTATTGTTATGTGATATTTCATGCCTTATTTAATTTTATCATCTTACAATTAACCATGTGGTAATTCATTATTTATTTGGTTCATTATCTTATTCTATTTTTATTTAAGCTCTTACTACGCCCTTTGATATTATTCACTCAACCCCTCATGTCATTTTTGACCTTCTATCAAGGGTCTTTTATAATCTTCTAAATTCATTTTATTAATAATAACCTATATGGAAGGAACCTATGTTAAGTTTGAAAAATATTTTTTTTCGTCATAATAACATTCTGAGGGGAGGTATGGGATTTTGAATCCCAAACAAAAAAGCTATTATGACCTAATTTCTTGGTCTAAGGGGTTAATCATTCCATGCCTTTGATTTTTGGTGTAATGGTGGATTTAGCTCAGCTAAAAAAAATATTTTCTAAGGTGGATAGTTGATGAGAGGCATGGGAGAAGAATGGGGAGAGGAGAAAGAAAACCCTAAGAGGGAAATGGTGGCAGGAGGGAGTAAATATGGATCTAAAACCATGATATGAGGGAGAAAAGACATGTTTGGTCTATGGATACATAAGGGAGCTTATCATGGTGATTATATAAGGTAATTTTGTTGTCAAGTAATCAAGTTTTAATTTTTTCTTCCACCAGTGAGACCATAGAATCAGGTAAGTGTTGTTATTTTCTTTTATGGAAAATAATGAAGGTTTTAAATCAATTTTATAAGATGAAAATAGTTAAATAATTATTTACAGGTTCATAATAAATTCATATGACTTCATGATGAACATGAGAAGGTTTATAAATTGATTTAAATCAATATATATATCTATTATTTTAAATCTAGGTTACTCTAATTTTGATTCTTAGCTATTTTAGAAATCTAGGTTTTTAAATTTCATAATGAAATCTTGATTTTTAAAACCCCTAAAATATCCCATTTGGATATGAATATTCTATTTGTCTGGTTATGTTAAAAAATGCTCAAAATAATATGTATTTTTCTTATTTACCTGACTATGGGGTATAAATTTGTGCATATCAATTTTGCTTGCATTTCCATTTGGGGGTTTTAGGCATTTTGGCCATATTGAAGAGGATGCATTTCTTTTGTGTCTAGGTTTTCATTCCTTTACCAATTGAAACAACCAAGTGGAAATGGAATTTTGAGATTTTTTTTTTTGAATAAAACATTTCACCATTCTTCATTTGGTTGTGTCAAGTCTTACTCACCACCTACAAGACATTTTGGGGATTCCATTTTCTTTGCCTATTAGAAGTGGTTGGGTTTGAGTGGGTGTTAGGGTTTCATTATCATGTTATTTCACCATTATGGTGTGATTAATTAACATTATTGTGTATGAATATTATCCTGGTGATTAAGATTTTTTAAATACTTGTTTATTTTTATAATATTGATTCTTGTTTAAAACCCTTGTTATTTTAATTGATATTATTTTTACAGTAGTTCTTTTGAAAATAATTGAACCTATCATCTAAGGGTCGGATATAGTGATTTCATCATAATTACACACTTGTTTTGGGTGATAAAATTACTATACCTAATTGATTGGCAAAAAAGGTAAGATGTCTAAATCCTTGGTGTTATGTTTATCCATTTTTGAAGGCATTCCTTATGTGTATATTTATTATTATTATTATTTTTTGTAGGAGATTATTTTATATCACTTGAGTGATGATTTTTTTGTATTGAAACTTTTGGTATACCTAGAATCTATGATGAAGGTTGATTGGGTACAACTGAATATGTAGTTGATACATATAAACTCCTTCGGAGGACGACAACGGTTGCCAATCCTTATATAACTATTTTTATTTGTAATTTGATCTTTTAGTTATGGAATGGTTATCTATTGATAAATTGTTGTAATCTTAGTGATGGAATTTATCTCTTATTACTCATACTCTTGTCCTAAAGACCAAAATCTAGAATCCACCTCCTCACTGATGGTTGGGGGTGGTAAGGGTCACTGACTAGGGGGTTCATAGGATGGTTTACATTAGGACAATTCATGTGGAGAATTTATCTTGGATATTGCTTAGCTGGTTATTTGTTTAATTTGGAAGATGATTCATTTTATTGTTTAATCCTTTTATCAGTCATTGTTATTATAGCTTATTTTATAAATGAAAAATATCATTTGGTTTTATGTAAAAAATATATATAAACATGGCTATTTTAATATTGTTATTCATTCAACTATTTTTGTACTCTTTATTTTGTTGATTTTAGTGATTTAAATTACTAAGATTAGATATAAGGTTATATACCTCCAATTAAATGTAAAGGTTAACTGTTTACAAATTTGAGTTACTATTTACATTCAGATGAATATCCCTTTTATATTATTAATTGTTCATTGGTAAATCAGTAACTTGTGATTAATAATTAATAATTTTATTTTTATATTTCATGGATTAATCTATAGGATTGATTTATTGCTTAAATGTTTGAGTTGAAAGCATAAAACTTGTAACTAATACATTTTCTTGATAAAAAGTCACCAATTCAAGTTGTTATATATGAGAATTAATGTATTTTATACTTTTGTACAATCAATTTTGTAACATAAATTTTAAGTTATTTGTAAGTCCAAAAAGGCACTACGTATGGGAGTAGTTTCCAACAATCAAATTCATTCTATGTAATGTTAAGAATTGTTATTAATAAATTAAAATATAGGATAAGTTGATATTATCTCTAATTTAATATGCTCTTAAATTATTTTGGCATGTTATAGCCATATAATTAAGCTTGAACATAGTCATTATCATAAATATTTAAATCAATTTGAGTTGCCTAAGTTGCTTATCTACTTTAAACTTCATCAGCAAAAGATTGTAAAATATTATGAGAAGAAATATTTGTTTTATAACTATTCCAATTTCTAAATATGTTTCATCTAAATTTTAAAAAATTTATAATTTTTATTAAACTTAGTCTAAAGATTAAAATTTAGTTTAGGTATCATTTAAGTCAAATTCTCTTGGATTGTATTCTCTTTGTCAAAATAAAAATGTAAGGATACATTGAAATCACGTTAGTTTTAATAACCCATTATATAAGTTGAAAATAGGTTCTTAAGTAAGGTATTTAATATTTTTAAATGTTGAAAATAATTTATTGTAAAATGTTTTTTCACCAAGTTCTTAATTCTTATATATCAATGAAATAATGCAAGATTATAGATTAACATTAGGATGTCAATATATCCTCAAGTTATTTTCTATTTATATTTTTTAGATGTTATTGTTATCAAATAAATTTTCACCCTGATGAGGGATACTCCATCCTCAAATTTTTAATAACATTGAAACACCTCTCATGTTGTGGGTGACAATTCTTAGAGGTGAGTCTCTAGATCGAAGGGGTAACTCCCTTGCACAACATGTAAAACTAACCACTAACCTACTTAATTTAAATGAAAAGGGATATAATGAGATTAAAACTAATATAATATAGGTTATGCACCAAGGTGAACTCTAAAATCCTAATTTAACCTACACTATGGAAGGAAACTTGAAAAACTCATCTCAAAACTGAAGGTTCTCCTAACAAAAGTGTTTCAACATGAAGGTAGAATGTAATGTATCTTTCAAGATAGATGAATTTTAGGTATGATCATAGACACTATTATTCTTAGTCACACTTAAATACACACAAAAAATTCATTTACACATCATGAAACTTGTTAGAAGTCAGATTACTTACACAAAGAATGAAAGAGTGAGACAAACACAAGGAGAGATAACTATCACTTGTCATTCAATCATAAACTACTTGAGACACTTATGAAATATTTTTTGAGAATAAAACTAGATTAAAATATTTATTCCAAATTCAAAATAATTATTCAAATTTTTATGGCTTAACCATATCAAATGTGGATGATATACAATTCCAAAAGTGGTAGCTTATATAGAGAAATGAGGAAGAGAGAGAGGGGGGAATAGAGGAGGAGATTGCCAAGTGTTTAGTGTGAGTTAAAAAAAATAAAAGAGTTGTAAAATATTCTAAATATAAATACATATGTATCTCTTCTAAATATGATTCATCATCCAAGTGGCATAGGAGTTAGAAAATCAAGTTGATACCTCACACATCTTCAAAACTACCCTTTTTTGCATATGAGAAATGATGAATGAACCTTTTCATAATAAATTCATCATGAATTCCTTAAAAAATTATCACTTGACACCTTTTATAAATTTAAAAACTCTCTTGAGCTGAAATTTTAGTGGCAATTATCATTCATATGCTTAGGTGTTTTGAAACCCCTTCATCTTCCACACCTAGCCTTGTCCAAATGGCTCAAAACTTGAATTCAGATTCATTAAGTTAATATCTCTCCATGAAATTCATTAAAATACATTATTAAACATTAATTAATCCATTTTGGTTTATGGAACAACTCTCAAGACTCCATTTTGTTCTTCAAGCTCTCATTAGGCCTCGTTTCCTTGTATCCCTAAAATCATGTAAACCTCCTTGTGTAGGATTTTTATAGATCATATTAGGAAATTAAAGACATATTTGAGGACCCAGTATGGATTTAAAACTCCATTCCAAGTTTAATATCTTGAGAGTGAGTGGAAGTATCTTTTTATGTTGTTCTCTTATCCCAATTAGGCCTTAATTAGGCCTCCTTACCGAGAGGACTGATTTTCTACTCCATATCTCTCCCAAAAAAATTAAACAAACAAAAATCATGTGATAAAATTTAACCATCCTATCACCAACCTCCATGCCAAATTTGAGGTCTTGAGACCTTGTGGAAGTGTGAGAACCATGAAATGGTCTCAAAACCTAGTCTCTTTTTAAACTTGTTTAAGACTACCTTGAAAAATGAAGTTTGTTTGATCACTTATAGAGTTTATTATACATATTTTTAGGAATTAATATATGTAATAAATCTCAAATGACCCTCCCTAATATTTTTCAAGTGCTCAGCTATTCAAAACCCTATAAAACACCAAAAATCCTTATAAAATAAGGCACTAAATGTAATTTGTACAGTTATAGGTATAGATGTTTTACACCTTGATAATTTAGTTGGAGTATATAATAATTTTTAGGAGGTTATAGGATCAAAAAAAGTGATCTCATGTGATTTGGAGACCAATCTTACACATTAGGTCTTTACTAGGGTTTTAGGAGGGTTTAAAGTGACTTTGGTTCTGAACAATCTTTCATCTACCCTGTCCCCTTAATCCCTAAACCAATGCCATAATTTTAAAGTTTACAACCCTCTAAAATTTTCATTAGTTTATCAGGTTCCCATCCATCTTTTCCATTCATTTATGAGTGTAAGAAGTTGGTCTTCAGGTCTCTACATTACTATTGGAGAGTGGTTGATAGTCCTAGGCATTATTCATCAAGGTGATGGATCCAATCCAATAACCAATACCAATATATTAAATTTTAAATACCTAGTTATCACACCCAAAATAAATTTGGATCCATGAAATATTTCATGCTCTCAAAAAGTGAGTGAAAGTTGTTTTAAACTACAGTCATCCATTTGGCGAGACTCAAGGAGGTCTTATGAGCTTTAAATGGAATTTATTTGTCTTCACTATCCATGGATGATTATTTATTATATATTAAAATATATTAAACCTTCCAATTCACTCAATACTTCATGTCATCTTCACCAAACTTCCTTTCTCATGACTGGACCTATGGTCTACCTGTGTAGAGTTAGGCTCTACAAGCCTAGACAAGGCTTATCATCATTTCATCCTTTATTATTGGGTCTAAGGATATAAATGATATTTTAATGTCACTATGAAATGATTTTAAATTTATTTAAATCTTATTATATCTCCTTTATTCACTCTAAACAAGAAACCTTCACTTGGTAATATAGGTGGGCTTGTAGCTTTCACTAATTGTGTATGGAGGGTTAAAATAAATCTTGTTTGGGTCATCTTCTCCCTAACTTCACTTTAGGTCCATTGATTTATTTAACCTCTTATGGTTTAATTACTTGGTCATGATCTCACCTAAACTCTCCTCTCATTTATTTTAGGTGACCTTCTCTTCTCAAGCTTTAAAAATGACTTGTTTTGTTTAGCAAGCTTGTAGATACTCATTTAGGTGTCTAAATGCATTTTAGGGTTTTATGACTTCAATTTAAATCCTTTGAAAATATAAATAAATATTTTTATATTAATAAGAGTTTTTATCCTCCTAAAATTTCCTAAAACACTACATCCTTCCAAACACACAACTATTCTTTGCACCTTCTTAGAGTGTGGCTATAAGTAGTCCTTAGAAAAGAGTTTGAGCATGAGCCTTGGAATTGATCTTCTTAAATATATAATTTCACTTGGAAAGTATTGAAACTTCATGGGAGATTAATTCAAACTAAACTACAAGTTTCATTTTCATTTTCATATCATTATATAGACTTTTCCTCCTTCCTTCAAACACAGGTCTGTACATGAGTATCAAGCCTATAGATTCTCTCATCCTAACCCTCATTGGATTTATAATAGTTAGGTGTCATCATTTTTTTATGACTTATATCATTATTTTATGTAATTATTCATTCCTATAAACCAATTCTTCTCATGATAATTGACCTTTTGTCCAAAAGAGGACCTACAAGTTTAGAACTTGTAGGTCTAGTTTTACTTGCATGGACTACTAAGATAACTTCTCAAGCCATAGCACTTGAAAATTATGTCAAATATTTTATATTTATCATGTAACATAATTAAAAAAATTAATATATCCTTATTATCATTATTCCATCTTAAATTTTCCCATTTTTATGTATGATCTGTGCATTGGTCAGCTCATATAGGGTTCATGCATAGAAGTTGGAGTCTCTATTAATTCATGATTTTGATGATGGAAGTTGAGTATATAAATTTCATGTGAATTTTTTTGAGATAATTTTTATCTCTTCATTAACAAAAACTTTCAAAATGAAACTTAAGTCCATGGTATCCACTTACAGGTCTACAAACTTGTGGGTGAATAAAACACATCCAAGTCCCTATAGAGATTGCATTTGAGCCTCATGATAATTTATTTGAGTTTTTAATGTGTTCAATATTTTATTACTCATATTATATCATGGATATTTAATTTATACTTGTGCCAAAATTATCATTCAGACCTATAGAAGATAGTTTATGCATAGACCATACTTTCCAAAGAGCAAGACATTTGGAGATTGTATACTTGCAATAGAGTGGTATATTCAACTCACTTGAGGTAATTTTCTCCTTGATAAATATACCTCATAAGGTTGATTTGCTTAATGAAACCAACATTTAAAGGAGTCATTTGTCCTCTAAAAACAACCACAAAACCATTTTCCTCCATAAAACTCTAATTTTAATAAATAAAATCAACATTAGACCCTACTTGAATGGACAAGGCATAATGAGCTCCTTGCAGTCTTAACGACTGTTCATAAAGGAGGGGCCATGAATCCACGAATTGATGCCATGAAATTGAATCTCATTAGGACCCCTAAAATTTCCCAAAATTTTATGTCCACCTTTCTCTCTCCCAACCATACCATTCATTTGAATTTTTCCTTTCTAAGCATGTGAAGGCATAGATGGAGGAGAGATAAAGATAGAGTGAGAGATAGAGTGAGAGAGTTATTTGCACTTTTAGGACCTAAAAATCGATCCCAATATTTAAAATGACCTTTAGAATCATAAGATACTCTCTAAAACCATTTTCACCTATAAATTGATCTCCTAAGGGCATACAAGTGCCCATAAGTTCCTGAAAAGGAGTATTTTTCTCATTTTAGGTATTGAACTACAAGTTTTTAAGGATCTAACCATTCTCTTACCCTGATTTGACATTAGGTTTGCTCTAACACTTCTTGAAACACTTTAATTTAATATTTATACGTATAAATCCTCTAAATTAGCGAAAAAGGTGACCAAAAAGACTGTGTTATATAACAACATAATAAAAGGTTAATACATGACAATATATCTTTCTAGACACATTAAAAACCTTTTATAATGACTCAATATCATGTCATGACCTTGGCCACACTTGTCAACACAATGAATCATAAATCACCCCTATGACTATACAAGTACATATGAGATCAAACCTTAAATAATGCTAGTTAAGGACCAATATGACCACATGGAGACCATTTTGAAGACATTATAAGACCAATAAAATATCATAACAATAATATAAAAGATTTAATAACCCTATGAAAAAGTTTCAACCTACAGTGGTTGACCATTTTGACTTAAGAGTCAAAATTGGTCAACAAATTGGTGATTCACAAGGGTAACATGTATGCAATTTTAATAGATCAGTGGTATTATCCTCCCATTGGGAAATGGAGTCACCATTATGATAAAAACTAAAATTGGCATACCTCTTAAATACTCAAACTCACACCAAACCACAAAACAAGAAGAAAACACACTATGCCAAAGGTATTTTGGGAAAACCACACAATAAAAGACTCACTCAAAATAACACACCTAACATATTATGTACAAGATGTCAAAAAAAATTTGAGGTGGTGAAACAATTCCTCTTGATTCAACCAAGATAAACAATAATGTTTCTATAATCATAGTTTCTCTATGAAAACAAATCATCATATGATGAATGTTTGTCAATGAAAACTTGGTTATGAATGTCATCAAATGACTTAACATTCTTTAATAATCTATTATCTATGAGTGCATCACTTGAAATTCATTTGAAGGATCCATTTAGCTCTCCTTGAGGCTTGTTTAACATTGTAGCCTACTTGGTCTCTTTCATGCTCACTTAACACTTCTCAAATTATTATTTGGGTATCATGTTACTTTTCCCAACTTCACCTTCATTTTAACTATGATATACCTGATGTATAGAATCACCAAGTTTGTCTTCTTGTTTTCCAAATACATCTTCAAATACATCAACATCAACTTGATTCCTATGCTTCTCCTCACTCTCATAAACTTTTACCTTGACCTAATCACATTCCTCCAAAGTTACCTTATAATTTATTTGGATTTCAAACTCTAATTTATGCTCACTAGGTCCATCATTGACTTAATCATCAATCTCATGTTTCTTTTGAGGAGTAGTAGGACCACTTACTTGTTCAAACTCTTACATTATGGCCTGGTATTGATACCATAAATCATCACATTATTCTTTAGTGTTATGTTCATTAATATCTTCCTCCTTGGTAGTCATAATTTCTTCTTCTTCATTAATCTCATGCTCTAGTACACTTAGAACAACATCATCATCATCCATATGTAGAAAATAATTACCCCATGTAGCTTGTTGAAAGGCATCATCAAAAATTACCTCATGGAACTCATCACTTTATTCATGAATGATAAATGTTCCTAGACCTATCTCTTCAATGATTTTTTATATATCAAACCCATGTTGATCAGATCCCCACTCATCAAGATAGAGGTCAGCTATGCCATCAAGAGGTATTAAAGATTCTTGGTCACTATGATGGTATTCCTTTTCATTGATGGTGAAGTTAATGTTTGATGTGTTAGGCACATATGGATTCACATGAAATTTAACCAAAGGTTCAAACTTGATAAATACCTTAGCACTATACTTGGTCCTAAATGTCATATAGGACCAATCTGAAGTTAAGTACCCATCAATCTTAGTAGTAAAGTCCCTTAACAAACAAAGGGGGAAATGAGGTGGCACATCTACATCCACAACATATTGAAATATAGAGAACATAGGACAATCATGGAGAGTGAGATACAACCCTTTAATAATTAAAACTATCTTGGTATTTGATCCATCAAGCTGTAACACCCCCATGGAGTGTGATTTATACTTAAATTCAACTTTTCTTCTACTTATTTAGGCATGACTAATGTACTTGATCCACTATCAATAAAAAAAATTGTGTACCAATTAGTATCATATGATGATATATAGGTAAAATGGAGGAGGTTTATGCCTTCTTTAAAATTTTATTGGTTTCCCATCATTGGTCTTCAATTCATTTTTCAAAATTGCCCCTCTTTCACTAGGCTACCTAGGTGATGCATTGAGCTTAGAGAGTTAATTTTGGAGTAGGTTTCTTTATTTATGAATGGATAATGTTTCCCACATTGGGATGCATACATGTAAATTCTTCATCTAGTCAAAAATATTCATAAGAGATCTACCAAATTTATCATGTCTTCTAATAGCTATATCACTACTACTAACTTGTGTCACTTGATGTATAAGAGAAGGCATAGAAGGAACTTTAGCATTCTATAAATTCTTATTAACTAATCCATAAGGAATATATTTGGCATACCTGATCCTTGAGGTGCTTGAGAGTTCATGTTTGAACCACTATTTGTCCCTTGTACTTCTTCCATCACTCTCTTTTTTAACCTTGTATTTACAGTTATAGAATTTGATCCTATATTCAAGTTATCTTGGTATTTGAATGTACATGAGTCCTCTTTATAGTATTTCATCAAGGTAGCATTTGATTGAGCATATCCTCCATTGCTTTCTCCTTCACTAGTTATCTCTTCTTGAGTCATGGAAGAATTTTTCCCCATCAAGCCATATAGGCTTGATTTAATGTCTCATTTACATAATTAGAAGAATCATAGGGCTAGTCCCATGAAGACTAATTTCCATTATCTTGTACAATATTGTTTTTAATAGGTAAAAGTGATCTTGAAGTATAAAGAGAATTATGATTTTTTCCATTATGTTGCTTCACTTGAGTTAATTGACCTTGTCCTTAATAGTGTCCCTGAAAAGGTGGTATAGGGGCTTGATAAGACTAACAGGGCTGGTAAGGACCTTGGAAAGACATCCATTGCTGATGTTGTTATTATCTCTTGATGTTTTGGTTTTCTTATTTAGTTTCTTATGATCCTTGATTAATTAGTCTTCTTTTGACTTGTTGAGCTGATTAGGGGTAGTTTGCTTATGTTTGGGTGTGGGGATGGAAGAAATGGTGGGCATAGGATTTTACACATTAGGAAAAAAAGGCATGGGAGGTCTAGGAGATATCTTCCTATCTTGAATAAGGTAATTCTTAGGCCTTAAAATAGTCTCATAAGTACTAGGTAAAGTATCCCCTCTTATGGATTGTATCATCATGGATATGTCACTATTGAAAAATTTGAGGTAATAAATAAAAGCATGATATTTCATAGGCCTTACAAAGATTGGGATCGTATCCAAATTTTTTTAAATTTTGTGTTGAAGTATTTTATGGCCTCTTGAGGTGCTCTTTTTATTGTACTTAGTTTCTTGGTCAAAAATAAGTGATCAAATTTGTCCTCAAATCTCCTCCTCAAAGAGTCACCTAGTTCATCACATGTAGTAATAGATTTAGGATCCAAAGTACCATATGAATCAAGGGTCTTCGCCTTGAAATAAATATCCAACTACCTAATTGGAACATTTTCTTTAGTGATGTTATATATGTTGCAAAATTTGGAAATGTTTCTTATGTGTTCAATAAGAGTACTGGTATCTTCTCCTGTATATGAAGGCACATTTTTTAGGGTTGACATAATAATTTCATCATAGTGATCAAGCATTAAATGGATATTTACATTGAAGGAAAGAAATGGTAGGTTACTTGGAGCTACCATCTTTCAAATTGGACCCAAGAAAAGTCTCCTAATAGGTATATGAGCATCAAAAGATTTCTTGGAATATGAATGAGTGTTAGTAAACATATTTCTTCTCACTAAATAGTAAGGAAAATCTCAAAATTCAAATTGAATGTCTTTATTATATGATCTTGTCCTTACCTTAGGCATGAAAATGAAGCACTAGTCTACAAAAAAGAGCTACTGAGTGCTAGAGTCACCCGTTACTACATGAAAAAATATTTACAACTTTAGATTTACCAAGATCAACATCTATATTTGATAATTTATTAGACCATGAGATCCCATCAGGCATGCCAAACTTATTATCAACCAAATTTTCACCCTAATGAGGGATACTCCAACATCCTTAATTTTTTAATAACATTGAGACACCTCTCATGTTTTGGGTGATGATTCTTAGAGGTGAGTCTCTAGATTTAAGGATAGCTCCCTTACATAATGTAAAAATAACCACTATCCTAATTACTATGAAGGAAAAGAGATAGGATGATATTAAAACTAATCTAATAGATTTTATTCACTAATATGAACTCCACAATCCTAGTTTAACCTGCACTATGGAATGAAACTTGTAAAAGTGATTTCAAAACCCAAGGTTCTCCTAACAAAAGTGTTTCAAGTAGAATGCAATGTATCTCTCAAGGTAGATGAATAATAGGTTTGATCATAGACACTAGTAGTCTTACTCACACTTAAAGACACATAAAACAACCATTTACACATCATGCGACCTATTAGAAGGTAGATTACTTATACAAAACATGATAGAGTGAGATGAACACAAGGAGAGATAACTATCACTTGCCATTCAATCATAAACTAATTGAAATACTTATGAAAGAATTTGAGAGACTAAAACCAGCTTGAAATATTTATTCCAAAGGAAAAATTAGTATTCAAATTCATAGGGATTTTTCGTGCTAAATTTGGATGATATATAATGCCAAAAGTGGTAGCTTATATAGAGAAATGAGGAAGAGAGAGAGGGGTGTAGAGGAGGAGATTACCAAGTGTCTAGTGTCAGTTAAAAATAAGAAAGGATTTATGGAACACTCCAAATAGGATTCCAAATACATATGTATCTCCTCTAAAGATGTTTCAACATCTAAGTGGCATAGGAGTTAGAAACTCAGCTTGACACCTTGCACATATTCTTCAAAACTACCCTTCTTTACATATGAGAAATGACAAATAGACCTTTTAATCATAAATTAATCATGAATGTTGTAAGGAAATTACTTATATGATTCACAAAAATATAATTATATATTCCATAATTAAGAGCAAAATAAATAGATCCACAACAAAAATTGTCAAAAGAGAAGAATACTTGAATATTATGACTAATTTGAGGGGGAAACCTCCACAATAATGCAATATTAATAGAATTCACAATATGATGATGAAATACTAACCACTACCTCATATATATACTCTACTTGGTAATTTTTATTCCATAAGCTAACCATACTAAGAACATCGATAAATGTAACAAGCTAATATGAGGGTGTGTAAGCCACAAGTTAGCCACACGTATCCCTAGACACACTGTAGGTTAAGATCATATCATGTTTGTCTCCTTTAAAATAATGTTATCCTAAATGTTGAATCAAACCAATATGTTTCTATAGGAATGCTTCATCCTCCCATGTTGCATCTTTAGAATGTAGGTTCTTCCATTTGATCAAATACTACTTGATGGCTTTGGTCTGCAGTTGCTTAGTACACATGTGAATGATATCCTTAAGATTTATAATGACTGTACCTTATTCATCTAATTCAAGTAGCTTAGTTTGATTATAAACTCTATGTGCAATTACATTCTTCAAGAAAGATACATGGAATACTAGATGTATGCAAATGGTTAGGGATAATTATAGCTTGTAAGCTACACTACTAATTTTCTACAAGATATAGTAAGGGCCATAATACATAGGTGATAGATTGTTATCCTTTTTTTTATTTAGAAACATCTATTTATATAGATGTAAACACACAAATACCTAATCACCTATGTTAGAATTTTGTTCACTATAGTATTGATTTGCTTGTTGTTTCATTCAATTTTGTGTCATTACTAAATTCTATCATAGATTGACTAACACCTCTTATTGATGGTGAATGTTTTCCTTAATATCTTGAACCTTAAGATGAAATATTAAAAATAAAGTGATATATGGTGGGTGGTACCCATACAATTCCAAAAAGGGATATATCTTGGAAGAAGTGTGAAAAGAATTGTTATGCCACCATTCATCAAGTGGTAGCCAATGAACCCATTTGTATTGTTTGTTAGAAACAAAATAATGAAGATACCCTTTGAGACATTTGTTGAATACCTCTATTTTTACATAAAATTGAGGATGATAGGATGAGCTATGAGAAAATTAGGTACTCAAACATGCAAATAATTCAATCCAAAAATTATTAGTAAATATTAGATATCAAACACTTATAATGATCTTTTGAGTGCCATGCAATTTTTGAACTATATCGAGAAAATTAGAAGCTAATATACTAGTAAAAAATGGATATGACAAGGAAAAAAATTATAATAATTGGTGAGTTTGTCTAAAACTACCATGGTAACAATTTTACCCTTAGACTTTGGTAACCCCATATTTAAATCCATGGAAATATCTTCCCAATGTTGTCTGGGGATGGATAAAGGCTATAAAATACCTGGGGTCTTAATGGCTTCACCTTTATTTTGTTAGCATACCATGAATTTAGCCACATATTTTTAAATGCTTCTTTGATTCCTTCTCAAAATAAATCCTATTTGATTCTATGATATGTTTTCAAAAATCCTGAGTGACTTCCAAGTGTAGAGGCATGAAGTTCCTAAAGAATTTTATGTTTGAGGAGAGAATGCTTAAAAAGGTATAATCTATCTTTATACCATAGTATATTCCCCTTGTAAAATTTATAGATTCATTATAACCCTGCTAAATATTGTGAATAAAATCCTTGGTATCACTATCATTCTCCCATTCTGATCTTGCTTCCTCTAGCCAACCTTCCTGCCATATTGTCATGGCATATAACAATGCCTCAATTGATTCATCTCACTAAGAGAGGGCATATACCACCACATTATCTTTTATGTTCTTATACACTATTTCAAAATCATAGCCTAACATTTGTCACCCATTTTTTTTCTTCATATGATAATTATTGTTCCAAAAATATTTGAAGTTATCATGATTAGTCTTTACCTAAAAGTGATGGCCCATCAAATAAGGTCTCCATTTCTTTATTGTATGAAGAATGGCCATCATCTCTTTCTCATATATTGGTTTGATCCTATTTTTTCCCTTAAGCTTGTGGATTTCAAATTCTAATGATCTACCTTCTTGCATGAGTATAACCTACATGCTATATCCTGATGCATCACACTCCATAATAAAAGTTTTTGAAAAATCAGGGGTAGCCAAAATTGGAGTTGTGCACATAACTAGTTTCAATTGTTCAAATGCCTTGGTAGTTGAATCAGTCCATTAAAAGGAATATTTATTTAGTAAATATGTGAGTGGGGTTACAATGCTACCATAATTTTTGACAAACCTATGATACTAACCAGTTAGCCCCTAGAAATCTATGGAGGTTTTTGGGAACCTACCACTCCATCATCACTTGGATTTTCTTAGGATCAACTTTTACTCCTTCATGTGACATAATATGACCTAATTATTCCATCTCTTGGACACCAAAATCACATTTTAAAGGTTTGGCATAAAGTTTATGTTGTTCCAAAACTAAAAGCACCTATTTCACATGCTTCAAATGATCTTCCCAATGTTTTCTATAGATGAGGATATCATCAAAAAACACTAATGCAAAATTTATAAAAAATGGCTTAAAAACAATATTCATCAAACTTTGAAATGTATATGGTGAATTTTTTAGGCCAAAAGGCATGACCATAAATTCATAATGGTCTTCATGAGTTCTAAAAGTTGTTTTAGGCATGCCCTAATTGTGGATGCAAATTTGATGATATACATAATGAAGATCTAACTTGGTAAAATAAATAGAACCATGCAATTCATCTAGAAAATAATCAATTACTAGATTAGGAAATTTATCTTTGATGGTGTATTTTCTAATTTATTTTTAGTCTAGACACATCCTCCAACTTTCATCCTTCTTCCACACCATGATCATTAGGGAGGAATATTCACTTTTACTATGTTATATAATTCTTGCCTCCAACATCTCTTGTACCATATTTCAATTTCACATTTTTGGGCATAGAGATACCTGTAGGGTCTGATATTAGGTGGTGTACTTCTTAAAATAATTTTGATGGCATGATCATGTGCATGACTTAGAAGAAGTCCGTTTGACATGTCACCAAAAATAATAAAATGGGCATCCAACACCTTTTTCAAATTATGATCTGTAGACTCCTTGGTTGGTTAAACCTCCATGGAAAATAAGCATGCCACAAAACCTTCTGCACCTTTTTTGAAAATCTTCATCACCTGGTGAGAACTAACCAATTGTGGATATTTTTCCCATAATCCATGTAGTTCAAAATTCCTTCCTTCTAAATAGAACCTCATGAATAATTATTGGAAATTCATCTTAATAGTGCTAAAAATGGTAAGCCATTGCACTCCTAAAACAATGTTAGCTCCTCCCATAGGAATAATAAATATAGGGGAATCTAATAAATAGTTTCCCATAACAAGCTTAATACTATGGAATTTTATATAATAGTTGACCATACCACCATCTGTAATCATGAACTGAAAGTCTAGAGTTGGGTAATTGAAATAATTTAAATGAGCAACCATTTTGCTATTGATAAAGTTATGTGTACTCCTAGAGTTAATTAACATAGTCACCTTCTATTTATTAAATAACCCCACCACCTTTAGAGTTTGAGGAATAATAATTCCTAAAAGTACATGACAAGAAAGAGTAGGTTAAGAATCTTTAGATTCTTCTAACCCTTTCCTTGAAGCCTCTTCATCTTCTTCTTCCTCATTGGAAGCATCAATTTAAAACAATTTATTTTCATCACATCGATGACCTTTACTCCATTTTATATTAAAACCAAAAAAAAACCTTTTACACACTTTTATTCCACTTTTTGAGGTGTCAATCTAGTAGGTTGATGAAATGATGATGTTGGGAAGGTGCACTCATGAACATTGGTGAAAGGTATTCATCTAATCAACTCTTTTTCCTCAACCATGCATGACTTTGGTATGGATTTAGATATATTAATAGGATGAAACATGTGAAACTCCAATTGAATGATATCTTTGAGGCCATCCAAAACTAGGTTAGTCATATTTTCCTTAGTGATGTCTACCACATGTAAGAAGAGATTCTAAAATTGATGAATGTAGTCCTTGATAGTCCCGATTTGGTGCAACTTAGCTAGCTGACTAAAGTAGTTTTCAAAGACATTATTGTAATAATAAACCTAAAAATCCTCAAAAAATATTGACCATGAAACTGGGACACCCCTTTTTTATTTTGAGCACACAACCAATGATACCAAATGAATGGCTCGGGTTCCAGATATAGAGAGGCCATAACCACTTTTTGCGAACATGAAGTCTGATGTAGATAAAATAAATTTTTAATTTGAGTGAGCCAATTGATTGGATCATTACCATCAAACCTATGAAGGTCCGCTTTTGGCAACATCAGCTTAGGGATAAAATTAGTGTTGTTATTGTTTGGAGTAGGAGAACCAAAATAAAGTGGTGGAAGATTATTTTGTAGTGGTTGAATCGACAAGTTGTCCAATTTCTTAAATATTTATTTTAATTGATCCTTCACACTATCCAAATCCCCTCTCAAACCTAAAACGTCCCCTTGAACAATATCAAAATCATATTTTTTCACCATGCCTTACAACTTTGAATTAAGTTGTTGAATCACCTCTGAAATAGATGGATCAAAATTTTTAGATTCTATGTCATCCTTGTGAGGAGTTTTTGGAGTTTCTTTCCCTTTATTACATCTAAGAGTGTTTAGACTAGACATTCACAAACCCTAGGATGGTTTCAATAAAAAAAATGTACTAGTGGAATAAACCATTGTGATCATATATTTGAGACAAAGCCAATTATTTTTATTGTACACAAAGGTGAAAAAATTCAACCCAAAAAAGAGTACCAATATAATATACCATTATAATCATCTCATAGAGATAAAATCCAAAGAATTTTAGATCCAAAAAAACCTATGCCACAAAAACTTGCTCAAATCAATGCTCTAATACCACTTTTAAGGAAATTAATTAGATGGTTCATAACAATAGAATTATATATTCCATAATAATGAGTAGAATAAATACATCCACAATAACAATTGGTGAAAGAGCAGAATACTTAGATATTATAATCGAGCCACTTCAAGGGGGAAACCTCCATAATAATTCAATAATAATATAATTCAAAATATTATGCTAAAATACTAATAAATACCTCTTATATATACTCTACTTATCCATCATTATTACATAGCTCCACCATACTAAGAACATCAATAAATACAATAAGCTAATATGAAGGTTTATAAGCCACAAGTTGGCCACATGTATCCTTAGATGAACTATAGATTAAGAGCATATAAAATAACTTCATAAATTCTAATTTGACACATTTTATTCATTTATAAACTCTGTTGATCTGACATTTCAGTGGCAATTATCATTCATATGCTTAGATATCTTGAAACCCCTTCATTTTCCATGCCTAGCCTTGTCCAAATAGCTCAAAAATGGAGTTAAAATTCATCAAGCCACTATATCTCTCTCCATGAAAGGTATTTAAATACCTTATCATACTTAAATCAATTCATGGTTCATGAAACAACTCTCAAGCCTCCATTTTTCTCTTCAAGCTCTCATTATGCCTCTTTTCCTTGTAGCCCTAAAATCATGTAAACCTCCTTATGTAGGATAGTGGAAAAAATATCCTATAAAAATGAAGACATATTTTAGGACCTAATATGTATTTACAACTCCATGCCAATTTTTAGACCTGAGAGTGAGTGGAAGTATCTTTTTTTAATTGATCCCTCTCCCAATTAGGCCTTATTGCCTAGAAGACTGATTTTCTACTTTAGATATTTCCCACATGTGTGAAAAAAACCAAAAAGTGTGTTATTAAATTTACCCAAACTATCACTAACCTCCATGCCAAATTTGAGTTCCTAAGACCTTATGGAAGTGTGAGAACCATGAATTGGTCTAAAAACCTAGTCTTGTTTGAAGCCTGTTTAAGATTGCCTTGAAAAATGAGCTTTGTTTGATCACTTTTAATATTTTTTGTATGTATATTTAGGCTTTAATATATGTAATACATCTCAAATGACACCCTAAAATAGTTTTCAAGTGTTCATCTATTCAAAACCCTAAAAAACTCTAAAAATTCTTGTAAAATAAGGCATTTAATGTAATCTTTACAGTTATAGGTACAAATAAAGTACACCTTGGGAATATAATTGGAATATATAATAGTTTTCAAGAGGTTAGAGGATAAAAATAGGTTATCTCATGTGCTTTGGAGATCAATCTTCCACATCATGTCTTTACTAGAGTTTTAGGAGGGTTTAAAGTGACTTTAGTTATTAATGATTATTCATAAACCTTGGCCCCTTAATCCCCATATAAATGCCAAAATTTTCAATTTAAAAACTCTCCAAAACTTTCCCCAAGTTCTAAATTTCCCATGCATACTATCCATACACTTTTGAGTGCAATAAGTTGTTCTTCAAGTCTCTGCATTACCATTAGAGAGTGGTTGATAATCTTAGGCATTATTCATGAAGGTGATGGATCCAATCTAAGAACCAATACAAAAAAATTGAAGTGTGAAGACATAATTATCACCATTTAAATAAATTTGGCTCCATTAAATATGTCAAGGTCTCAACAAGTGAGTGAAATTTATTTTGAACTACAGTCATTCATTTGGTGAGACTTGAGGAAGTCTTATGATCTTTAAATGGAATTTATTTGTCTTTCCTATCCATGGATGATTATTTATGATCTATTACATCATATTACACATTTAAATTCCATCAATAATTCATTTCACATTCACCAACTTCCTTTATCATGACTGTACCTATAGTCTACTTGTGTAGAGTTAGGCTCTACACGCCTAAACAGGGTTTATCATCATTTCATTCTTTGGTATTGGGTATAATTATATAAATTAGATTCTGATCTCACTATGAAACCATTTTAAAATTATTCACATCTCCTCATACCTCCTTTATTCACTCTAAATAAGCAACCTTCACTTGGCAATCTAGGTAGGCCTGTAGATTTCACTATGTATGAGGGATTAAAGTAAATCTTATTTTGGTCATCTTCTCCCTAACCTCTCTTTAGTTCCATAGTTATTTGACATTATATTTTTTAATTACTTATTCATGATATCACCCAAACTCCCATCTCACTAATTGTAGGTAACCTTCTCTTCTCAAGCTTTGAAAATGGTCTATCTTGTTTAGCAAGCCTATAGATACTCATTTAGGTGTCTAAATGCATTTTATGGTTTTAGGAATTCAATTTAAAACATTTGAAGATATAAATAACTCTTTATTTATTATTTATAATTTATATCCTCATAAAATTTCCTAAAACACTACATCCTTCCAAATACACAATTATTCTTTGCACCTTCTCAAAGTGTGGTTGTAGGTGGTCATTAGAGAAGAGTTTGAACATGAGCCTTCAAATTGATATTATAAACTCTATCATTGTACCTTTAAATTATTAAAACTTCATGGGAGGTTTATTTACACTACACTATAATATTAATTTGCCTTTTCATAACATTTTATAGACTTTTACTCCTTATTTCATACACAAGTCTTTGCATGAGTATCAAGCCTATAGATTCTCTCATCCTAACCCTCATTGGATTTCCAATAGTTATGTGTCATAATTGTTTTGTGACTTATCTCATTACTATATGTAATTATTCATGTTTATAAACCAATTATTCCCATGATAATTGACCTTTTGTCCAAATGAAGACCTATAGGTCTACTTTTGATTGCATGGATTGCTAAGATAACTTCTCAAGCAATAGCACTTGTAAATTATGTTAAATCTTGTCAATTTCTCATGTCACCTACTTAAATATCTTTAATATCTCCTATTTAACATTATTCCATCTCAAATTTTCTCATTTGTATGTATGGTATGTGCATTGTTCAACTCATGTATAGGATTCATGCATAGAAGTTGGAGTCTTTATTCATTCATGCTTTTGATGATGGAAGTGGAGCCTATAAAGTTCATATGAATTTTTTTGAGTGTATTATCATCTATCCATTTCCAAAATACTTTCAAAATTAAACTTAGGTCAATGGATATCCACTTATAGGTCGACAGACCTGTGGATGGATGAAACATATCCAAGTCCTTATAGAGAGTGAATTTGAGTATCATGCTCTACCTTGAGTTTTCAATGTGTTCAATAATGTCTTCCTCATATGATATCATGGATATTTCATTTATACTTGCTCCTAACATAGTATTTAGACCTATATAAGATAGTTTATACACACATTATGCTTTCCAAATAGCAAGACACTTTGAGACTATATATAAAGATCACATTTCAAGGGAAGAGCACATGAATAATATGAAATTAAGAGATCTTCCATAAAATATAAGGCACTTGGAACTTTTATAATTATGAAAATAATTCAAAACAACCCAAAACATTTACAACAAATTGATATGTTCAATTCACTTGGGGTACTTTTATCCTTGCTGAAGACACCTCTTAAGGGTGAGTTGTTTGATGAAACCAAAACTTAAAGGAGTAATTTTTCCTCTGAAAACATCCAACAAAACCATTTTAATTTATCAAAATTTGAGGTGAATAAATAGAAGCAATATTAAACTCTACTTGAATGGATTAGGCATAGTTACCTTCTTACAGTATTAATGATTATTCATAAAGGAGGTGCCATGCAAAATAATTCCATTAAATTTAATCTCATTAGTAGCCCTAACATTTCCCAAAGTTTTAGCCTCAAACTTTCTCTCTCTTAACTATACCATACATTTGAGTTTTACCTTTTTGATCTTGTGAAGGTAGTGATTAAGGAGAGAGAGAGACAAAGTTATTTGCACTTTTAGGACCTAAAACTTGATCCCAAGATTGAAACTGACCTGTGTAATCCCAAGAGACTCTCTGAAACCATTTTCACTTGCAAATTTATCTCTTAGGGACTTACAAGTTCCATAAGTTCCTGAAAAGGAGTATTTTTTCTCATTTTAGGCATTGAACTACAAGTTTTTTAGGATCTAACCATTTTTTAATGCTTATTTGACATCCACTATGCTCTAACACTTCTTGAAATGTTTTACTTTGGGAGTTATACATATAAATCCTCCAAATTAGCCAAAAAGGTGACCAAAATATTTTGTGGTATATAAAAACATAATGAAAGGTTAATACTTGATAATATATCTTTATAAACACATTAAAAACCATTTATAATGACTCAATATCATGTCATGACCTTGGCCACACTTGAAAACACCATGACTCATAAATGACCCCTATGACTATACAAGTACATATGAGACCAAATCTCAAACAATGCTAGTTAAGGACAAATATAATCACATGGATACCATTTTAAAGACATTATAAGACTAATAAAATAACATAATAGCCATCTACAAGCTTGAGTAACCCTATGAAAAAATTTCAACCTATAGGGGTTGAACATTTTGACTTGGGAGTCAAAATTGGTGAACAATTATTAATTCATGGAATTAACTATTTGATTATGTAAATAAACTAAATGAATATGATAAATTGAATAATCACATCATGGAGTTAAGAATTTAAAATCATTTTTGGGATTAAAAGTGTAAAGATCATGTTAGTCTCATAAATGGAACATGTTAATAGTTGAATAATTCTAATTGTTAGTACAATTAACTTGATGTTCCTAAAGGAACAAATTATATAAACTAAGGTAAAACACATAAGAATTATAAATCATATAAAATAAGATTAAGTGTCATATTTATATGGTACTTACAATAATGATCAATTGACATGTAAATAACATGTGAGAGATACAAATCTCTAGGTGACTATTTATGTGACAGTCTAATAAGAATAAGTAGCCACTATAGATCAAAATCATAATATTCACTTATAAATAACATCAACCTTGACAAAAATAATAACTTAATTTTATTTAATATCCTAATTTTACATTTATAATGAAGGCATGTAGTATGATGATCCCTAGAACTATAGATCATGGTATAATGATCTAAATAGGGATAGTACTACAATGGGCTCTTTGCTTATACATAACATATTAAATACAAATCCTTATTTCAATCTCAAGGAGTTATAGATGTATTTATAAACTGACAAACTTGTTTATATGTATTCCATTGATTAAGTTAGTTAGAACAACATGATTTATTCATTATAAACCTTGGAATATAAAGAATATTGTAGGATCAAGAAATGAATTCTTATTCAATATGATACTTCCCTAACATCCCGAGTACAAATAAGGGGAAAATAATCTACCCCAACCTATACCAAACTTACATATATGTGAGTCTCGTAGATAGCATAAGGACACCTAGGTGGTCCTATTGGGAAGATGTCTACCTCTATATAGTTTAGAGTTTATCACTATGGATCTTATATTGATACACCTTAAACTGCATGTAGATATCCTAGGGTAATAATCTTCCTCATAGAATATTCTAGGTGTTATTACCCAAATTAAGGGTTGTATGTATAAATATTTGGTTATGTGGATTATGGTAGGTCATGAAAAACCAATTTACATGTATTAAACCCAATTCACTATTCAGTTGTGTACTTTGAATGGATGCTCAAAAACAATTTGGGGGTTGTTTCAAAGCTACTACATAAATTGCATTGGCTTCTCATGTTTTCATACAATAATATAATTTTGTGCCTTTTATTACTCCCACTATTTCTACAATAATCACCACAATATTGGCATTGAATAGACAAGTCCCTCTTTTTGGACTAGAATATATTGTGGATCCCTTTACCATCAATTCATATTCTCAAGTCATAGTCTTGCTATGGATTTCAAGCATAATTAGTAGGGTAATTTCAAAACCCAAAGACACTAAAAAAAATGAAGAAGACAATAACTTTTCTAGATATGTTCACCCATATTTTTGTGTCCACTTCACCAATTACTTCACCTCCATTTTCTTCACCTGTCACCTCTTATCCACTCTATTTCATTATTACAATTTCCTTCTTCACACCACCCTAACCATCTTTTGCACCTAGGATCACTTCATCATCATCCACCATAATGTTTTTCCTATTTAACCCTTCCACCCGTATACCAACAAAAAAATTGACCTCACCTCCAAATACTCCACCTAATTTTTCTACTACCCTTTCTCCCCCTATAGGAGGAAAAAAATGGATTCAACAAATGAAACTAGCAATAATGTAGAGGCTATACATAGTTATTATGGACAAGCCTAAGATTTTGATGAGATTTTATTAGTCCATTGGGCTAATTAATAGAATAATAAGAACTAAGGTAAAGTGAGGCTCTAAAATAACCATCTCTAAGAATAAGGAGTAAATTTTCACTTTGATCAATCAGAGGAAAACCAAGCTAGATGAAAAGGATAAATTTGGACATGAACCTGAGTCAGTCATTGAGGCTGACAGAGAGACGAATAAGAGGATTATTCAAGGGATGAAGTAAAAATTGTAGATGATTCAAACTAAAATAAAGGATCTAGTCCTAGAAAATGTCTTTAGTGATGTTGACCAAGCTCTAGATTTCTTTTACAATTTATCTGTAGAAATTATTGAAGTAAAGGACAGAAACACTCTTCTAGGAAGAAAATTGAAAAAATATCAAACTAAACTTGTATTATTAGAGGCCAAATTGGATACCCTTACTAAAATAATAAAATATGATGGGTGTCCTCATATTGATATAATGCCTCTAGTAGACATTAACATGGTCCTAACATGGTCATTGAACATGAAGACATTTTTTGAAGAGTGAGATGTAGATATGAAAGTAGTAATTTAAACCATGGATAAAATAGTGGATAAGATTTTGGGATGGATAAAGGAGATTTAGATACATGTATTTTTCCTAACCAATGGGAATTTGGTAGCACTTGACAACTTTGCTACCCAATTTTTGTCATTTATGACAAACTTCAAAGATAATATCACTCAAGATAATAGAGGAAGTAGTGAAGTAGTAATTTAATTGGTATCATATGCCAATTAAAATATTGAAAGATATATTTCACTTAAAGAAGTTTTGCATGACCCTCTTTTGATTCATGAATTATTGACTAGAAAGGCTAAAGTACTCTTCATGCATCTAATTATGGACCCAACTCATATGGATAAATAATGCATAGAGGTGGAACTCATTATCTAAAGCCAATAGGTAGGTCCATTCATAATAGCTTGATAAATTATCTCCTCATTTCTAGTTCCCTATTTATCCTTGGCCACTTAATCAACTCACATTAATTTATAGGCTCCTAGTCTATTTTGTGTGTTTTATGGATCTTTTGGACATTTGTGGAACTAACTATAGTTCTAGTATATTTTGTATTCATATTAGTTTTATATTTTATCATTGTTAAATTCACCCTTAAATCCTATTTATAAGTTGTATTTTGACCTCTTAAAACTAGAAAAGGATCTTGTCAATATCAATAAATATATAAAATTCTCATGAAATTTCAAAGTTCTTTGTATTTGTTCTTTTCTTTGGATTTTATGATTTGCATGATTAACTTATATAGACTCACCAAATCTAACTCTAAATTATTTGTGAGGTTTCTTCACCCATTAGATACCCATTGAAGACCTTGATCTAATAAAGGAAGAGCTATAAATTCAAATACCTAATTGATTTCCCTAGTGAACTTCAATTTTCCCCAATATAGACCTATGGCTTGGTTAGTTAGATCTATAATAAATGTTCTTAGTGATGTTTATGATTTACCTAGGAATATAGAAAGATATATCCCTATATTCAAACTTAAGGGAGGATGCACTTTCAAGGAACATATAACTTCCTTTAAATATGCCCTAATACTATTGAATGTCCAACATGAAGATATAACATGCAAGCTCTTTTCCTTCACATTTAAACACTCTACACATGACTATGATGATTATATCACTAGATGGGTCACCTTTCACGATACCCTTTTATCCCTATTTAAACAAGTAATTGACCCCATTATTTTGTACCAACACTTTTCCATCATGAAAATTAAAAATAGTGAACATCTATGAACTTTCAATGAAAGGTTATAGAAAATGTACAACCCAGTTACAACCTTGTATAGACCTGATGCCCCATTACCATTGGAAATGTACAAGAATGCCTTGGACTCTATGAAAATAGTGTTTATCCGTAAGGATCCTATTATGACTGACTTGAAATTAGCTTATATTTCCACCATTAAAATAAACTAATAATTAAACCCTAAAGGTTATTTTTTACATACCATCCTCATTATAAACCCAAACATGTCAAATATCAACCTTATTCTAAATATGAATCAGGATGCCCCTTTACTTGGTTAAGCTCCAGTCACTCATGTATTACCCTTAAGGAATGTTGCTCTAAATCAATAAGTAGGTTTCCTAGGTCCATCCACTCATAATACAAACAAAATCAAAATCAATTTTTTGCCCTCACCACCAATACCACACAAAATCCAATGCAAGAATCCATAAATGGGGAATTAGATGTAATTTATCACATGGTTCATAAACTTAGCAATGACTTTATTAATCTACAAAAGTAGATAAGCAACACTAGTGGGGAAAACACTAACATAAACTTTGCACACCAAAGGTATAACATTATGTTTAATCATCCAAACAATAATACAAATTTATCATTAAATAGATTCTTTGAAATTTATAATTATGAATTAGATTTACTGAAATGGTGTAGAGTCCATTGTATTTATCAACATGGTGAGCATGATTGTATTGAATTTTGAAATGTATTCAAAAAATTTCAAAAATAAATTGAGGGATATGAGTTTTTCCCAAATTCACTAAAAGTTTTAACTTCATCTGATCCTTCAAGTTCATCCAAAACTGATAGTATAGTTATGGTATTGGAAACTTTTAACTTCCTTAGTCATTAATATAATAAACTCAAATAAATTGATATTGAAGTACATGAATTTTAATAGTATCAATGAAGTAATTATGCACTCAAGAGTATGTAATAATTAACCTTGACAACATCTACTCCACCATACCATGGTGTAATACGTATAAATCCAAAAATATAGAATGATCCCCAACCACCTAGTGGTAATAATTAGTTATCAGCCACAAATGTTCAACCTATTCTCAATAAGGGTGGCTATAATATAGTCAAGGGTATGAAAAGGATCGAATCAAACATAACTCTGCATGAACTAGTTGAGATCATTAAACACCAAGATTTGATATTGAAACACATCATAGATAAACTAGTCCCAAACAAGCAGAAAAAATGCACACAAATGTGGCTATTCATAAAGTAAAAATTGAATTACCCCCATTCTTTCTCATTGTAAGGATGTTTGGTAAAAACCTACATAGTTTCTTAGTAGATTCAAGAGAATCAACTAATGTTATTCCCATTGGTATTTGACATAAACTAGAAGTAACTCCCTTGAAATATGACAAATTTGTAGTTGATTTGGATAAATATGAGGTTAAATTAGTAATATTGAATTTCCACATACAACTAGCATTAAAGCCCAAAATTTAGTAATTCATAAACATCCAAGTGATATAAATCCCTGAAGCCTAATAAATCTTATTAAGCAGAGATTGATCCAAAATGCTTAATAGGTATTTGGATATATAATTTTTGCATATATGGTTTCTATGGAGAGGCATGGCCAATAAAATTTGGGCTGAGAGAGAGCCTAAAATAACGTATATGATTACTAAATACAATTCACATAATGAAATGAAAATTTTATTTCTTCTAGCATATGTGTTTAAACCCTAACTACTATGGACACTAAATAAAAAAAGGATGCAAAGTTCAATATAAAAGGTTTTTGGAACCTATCCTTTGATGGGGTTTGATCCAATCAAGGTTTATATGTATGCATAGTATTGGTTGATCCTCATGCGAAATAATATCTTGTGTCCTATAATTTATAGTTCCGTTACACCAATAACTTATCTAAGTATGAATCTTTGATCTTAGGATTAAAATTTGATTTAAACTATGGTGTAAATTAATTATTGATGTATGAATATTTTTAATTGGTTGTTAACTAGGTAATAAGTAGATTCTAGTGTAAATTTTCATATTGAGGAAGTATAAGCATAGGGTTTGGGAATTGATTGAGGCATTTGATGATTTCAATATAACACCAATTCCTAAGGAATAAAATTAGGCTGTTTATTCCTTAATAACATATAAATAAAATATACTTCCTCTACAAGAGTTAGAATTATATAAATTCTCAAATGAACTAGTTATATTTCCTTTTGTCCCTAACAACATTAAAATTTTCTAGGTATTTGATAATGATAAACAAATTATTCAATTTATGAATAATGTAGGTATTTTTAAATTATAGGTGATTGATGAAAAGGATAGGGATTATTCCTAATAAAATGAGATAGGAGGTAATAGGATCATCAAACTCAAGGAGAATAAAATCCCAAAAGGGATGGTTTCATTAGAGAGGACCTTAGACCTAGATGCATGCACTGAATATTTAAGGTAGCCTAAATCTAGTGGACAATAATTCAACCCTATTAATAAAGGGTCACTAGAACATCATTATTATGTGAGCATAGGACTAATCTATAATGAAAAAGAAAATATATATATATATATATATATATATATATCTTTACTCTAACAATACAAATACATCATTGCTTGGTCATATGATGACATGAAGATCTTCGATCCAAGAGTTATTATTCAAGATATTCCACTCAAAAAAGGACAAAATCCTTTCAAATATAGATAAAGAAATTTTATTCATAGTATTAAACCCCTTACTCAAAATGAGGTGCATAAGTTATTAGTAGCTAGAATTATATTCCCAGTTAGACATTTAACTTGGGTGGCTAATTTAGTATCTATACAAAAAAAGAATGGTGAAATCTAATTGTGTTTTGAATTTAGATAATTGAAC